>CABFWB010001503.1:6457-103336 GCA_902151455.1 Timema bartmani
AATTTTAATTTTCTACCTCGGTCGATGAGCCAGTTTATGTTAGTCTATGTTCCAAAACATACGATACTTCATTGTATGTCTATATTCCAAAGCATTATTTGCTAATGAGTCTTGAAAATAAGATTTAATTCAAAGTTAATATATTTGAATAGTTTCATAATGACTCAAATTAACCACACCAACAGACAGTATTTATGATACTGCTTTGCTCGTTAATAAGATATTGTGATGGTATATAGCTTGACACTGTTGTCTGAAAAATAAGTAGTACAAAAGAAGTCCCGTCTTAATACGATGAGTACTTTTTAGCTTACAGGCTACAAACATTCATACAGATAGACAGACAGACAGACACAATCGACTTTACAGACAGATCTAGAGTAAAGTCTGTTCACCGTAGGAATTGTTTTCTGAAAGGCCTTTTACCCTACCATAAAGCTATTATATAGTAGGAAATTGGTAGGAAAAAAGACCTTTCAGAGAGTAATTCCTACCGTGAATGGAGTGTATGTATAGATAAGTCACATTACCAGTCCATACATCGACTCCAAGTGGATCTGGTTGAATTATATAAAGAGTATGCCATGAATGCTCATTTGTGTATTTGAAAGAGTTTTCAAAGGTTAAGATTTTTTATTAAGTTGTTTACATAGACAGACGCATATTCGTTTTAATCCTTATGTATGGTAAAGTTTCAGTCAACCATAGATTTGTGTCACGTTTTATATTGTTGGATATTTTTAAATCTCCTTTTAAACAAGTTAAAACAATTATCAATTTAAGGCAGTATTACCTCATAATAATATTAAATGTATACAACCTGTTTTAATAATATTTACTTGCTTTAAAATGAAGACATCTGCACCGGTAGGCAGGCGGACTAGATATCACTGATAAGCCTCGTCTAGTTTTGTTTTTCAGGTGAGGAGGAAGTCTGGTTTCGAATCCCAGCCGGGTGTACAGAGGGTGATTTTCCATAAATAATTCCTCACTTTCACTCCACATGAATGTGGATACATTCCCTTCAAGTTCTAGCATACTCATTACTAATTAATTAATATAATTAAATGAATACATCGCAAACATATAGTAAGACCAAAAGCGAAAAAGAAGTAGACAGCAAATTAATAATATTGGTGGTTTTCTAGATAAAATTATTATATTTTATGACGTAAAGAATATTTATTTATACTCACTTATAGATGCAAGTATTAATATCCAAAAATTATCGTTTAGTAACATTAATTATAAATAAATAATTGTCATTGTGTGCATACACCACTGGCTGTAAAATAAACGGTTAGCTCATAAGATTTATTTATAATTTTTAAAAATTAATTTTAAATTATACTATAAACATAAATTATGAAGTGTAAAACTTGAGATATTATCAGAAAAGTTACTCGGCTAAGGAAATGGGTGAGTGATGTAGATCTATTGTGTCATGATCAACAGTGAAAGCATTTATAAAATGTGGCATCCCCAGAGCACGTACCTTATCGTATAAATACATACATTTAAATTTAGTTGCTATTTTAATATTTAAGAAAGGTTCTTTAAGTGGTGGTTTTGCTATATCTGTCACCCCCTCCCCGCTGTTGAGAAAAGAATGAGCTATTATTTTTCTTCTATTCACAAAAGGTCTCGTTTACCCTCTTTCCCCAACCCTCTCGCAATAGTTGATACTTTCAAGTTTGTTGGAGATGTCATCAGAGACATCTAGCGATAAAACTCTACACTCCATGTCTAAAGAAAGTTCCATAAGAGCAATTTTATTTAAAAATAGTTGACGATTTATCATTTAAACGTGCCAATAATATCTGAAATATCAAATCTGTAGCTCTGTAAAAATTACCAAACCAAGCTTGAAGTGTTTAATTCCAAATTAAGTATATTTATTTGTTTAAGTAAAACGGTTCGTTTGATAAATATAGTTGATCAACAACATGCATAAGTCTATAGCACGCTCTTCTACAACCTTAATATACAGCAAAGACACGCAGGCCTAACTCTCATTTTTAAACAGAACCTAGAAGTTTCTATTAATAAGATATTCCACACCGCGCACAAAACAACGTGAGCGAGTCATTATCAGGGATATTATTTAAAATATTTTCTTTAAATAACAAGATAAACATATCCTTGACCATAAATAATGCTTTTCCTATTAATTTTAAGCATCAGCATTCTCAACAAACAATTAAGTATTTAAGCTTCCCCAATGAAGACAACAAGTACATTTATTTTAAAAAAAGAATAATTGCAATAGCATTACTTTACTATATGCTCCACTATAATGAACATTTGCATTCATAAAAACTCAAAATACTTATTTGAAAGCGTAAATTATAAAAAAAATTATAAAATATGATAGTGGAATAAATAGTAATCCTTTTGCTATAACATATTTCTAGTTCACTATTTTATTGGGTCTGTCGTACCCCCCAACCCCACTGAACCTAAATCCCGGATACGGGCCTAAGTAAAACGATATCTAATACTTAACTATGTAGTAGGCACTAGTCTAAGAACATATAATATTCATAACTTATTAAAATCATTTTTAATTAAATTCAAAACTAATTTTTTCAGCATAATAATTACATATTGTTGCCATTAAAATATAAACATTACATTGTTGTAGCATTGTTGTTTCGTATCTGTTTCATTCTTTTACAAAATGAGAAACTTGAAACATCGAAACATGTGAAGGATATCTATTATTTGTGAGGAGAGTACTAGACTGAAGTGAATTGATTACAATGAGAGAAATATGAGAGAAATATGAACTTCGTGTGAAGTAAAAAGGAGTTTCATCCTACAAAATGTTGCTTCAGAAGGGGCAAAATATGGCACTAGAAAATTGGTGAAAAATTCTTTGTTTTACATTGTTATGAAAAATCATGAAAATGTTAAGAATTATTATTATTATTATTATTATTATTATTATTATTATTATTATTATTATTATTATTATTATTATTATTATTATATTAATCTATATGAAAGATTTTGTTTCAATGTAAAATATTTTGCAACAAACACTTTTCATTGGCAGAAACAACCAGATATTCTATTCATTAATGTAAAGTACTTTCTCATCATTATAATCATCATCAACATCATCATTAACTGCTTCCAGCCTGTATCTGGGTCACTTAGTAAAATGCCTCCCTCTTATTTTATTCGTCCACCATTCTTCCTCCTTTAATTTCTTCCATTATTCTCCTCTCACTTGAATACTTTCTGTTATCTGATCTTCCCAGATCTTTCTTGGCCTCCTTTGCTGTCGTTTTCCTACATGCTTCATTTCGAACATTTTCTTCAGCATCCTCTCTTTTTCCATCCTCATTACATGCCCATACCATCTCAGTCTTGATTCCTCTACTATCTCATGTAGTCCTTGTACTCCTACTCTTTGCCAGATAACGTCATTCCTAAACTTGTTTCTGCTCGTGACAGCTCAAGTACGGGTTTGTTTCGGCCACCGGCTTATTAAGCCTGTCATGATAAAGCCCTTTCTACTACGTGCAAAGTTTAACTTAATTAAGTATTATTTCGAACCACACCAGGACAGTGTTTTTTAAAAACAAATATTGGCACTTGGCAGTATTAACTGCATGGTGGAATTTTGTATGTATTTGTATATTTCAGACATCACATATTGGGACTTTAATTTGCATGCAAATTCTGACTCTAATGAGCAGGCTCAGTTTTTACTAATTATGCTTAGCATTTCTAAAGATTTATCCGTCGACAAACGGACACCATTTGTCATTTTTATTTCATTCAATGTAATAAATATTTTGAAGATAATATGTTTAGTTATAAAACTTACGCGACAAGGAAATGCCATAGCTAGCTTGAGTAGATAAATACAATTTTACACGAAACATAATTTATAAAAAGAAATGTGTACTTGCAATATCTGTGTTTTTTTTTTGTTTTTATGCTGGTTTACTTGTGGCACAGGGCTTCGAATTCAAATAGGTACGGTATTTACACTGTCAAAGTTAATATAAAACTGAAGGTATAAATCTTCTACCTACGAACAGAAACAGCAAATACCTTTTCCTAAAATTAATCCTTTCAATAGAGGCTACAAAAGGGGAGGATAAAGACTAACATCTGTAAAATATTTGAGTTGAAGTCATTTGTCTTGTTATAGGAATCATCCTCTCTGTTGTGAAGCAAATTATTGGAAAACCCAGTGTAATAAACTATACAGGCGTGGGGTGAGTAGCATCTAGGTCCATTCAAAATCCAATACACTATACAGACACGTAGTATGATCTGGACCACTAATTTTGAAACTTGCAAAAATACTCGCTAGCGAGCTAACTCGCAACTCATGAACTCGCAAATCACAGGTTGTACTAAAACAGAGCTAATTTTGAAAGGTTTCTACTATCGTGCGAGTTGGTGTAGTGTTGTTTCGCTTGCGAATGAGTTTTCAATCTGACAACACTGTAAAACCATGACGTGCCAAAGGATTGAGGTGATGAGATGCCACAACACGCCATTATACAAGATACGTAACTGAAAGTAAACACTATTATTGTGTTGAGTGCATCATGTAAAACGATTTGTTTAGTTTATTAGGAAACCATCTTCCAGTTGTATGCATCTAAGCTTGTTGTCTCAAAACATTCCCAAATTAAATTACTAGAAGTTAAACCACCTTTACATCTATATCAACTTTAGAACACTTTGGTAGCACTTTCTAGTGTGCTTGTATGAAACTCGGATGTCCACTAGATCGATACCACCCAGAATACAATAATTCAAGTTTTTGTCTGAATTTAAATCACTTGCTAATAATTAGAATTCAGTAATATATTACTTTCGCAACTATTTTTAAAACATAAATATGCACTAAAGGTTCTTACTGTGCGAATAATAATTAGCTTGCTTAGCCTTATTTTTAAATGTGTACATTTTATGTCATAAAACCCATTAATTAAATTTTTTAAATAATCACCAACGTACAAAGTTTCAAAATTAATGTACCGTTTTTAATTTACTATCTTGTTAAATTATTTTTAAGGAATATTATGGTAGTCCACGTAGGCTCAAATATCTTTTATAATTCTATAAAAATATTTAAAACAAATTATATGCTTATTAATTCAATTATTTAAAATTAAAGTTTAAAGTCTGATAAATTAAAAAAAACAGAGATGACCAGATTTCAACACGTGAACTCTAAATTGTGAGAACGTCACTCAATCGACTCAAACAAATTGACGGTTAATTAATATCTGAAAATATTTAATACTTAATCATATTTTCACCCAAACAAATATTTTTATTGAATGATTGAATAAAGTGTACAAAGTAATCATATTTTTTTCTTCTGTAAACCTATTTTGTACAATGGTAAGTTTATTTCAACATAATCACTCTCAGAAAGCTGCAACCAAAGAGGGGGATGGCATCCATTTTGTTATTTTATGCTCTACTCGACAGACAAGGTCTGTCTCGCACGGTGTGAGGCTGGCCAGTAGAATCCACTCGCTATTCGATCTGTGACGTCAGTTTTCGCAGCGCAGACGTTTCAAAAATAGGGATTTGCGAGATGGTGTGTGAGATGAGGGAAATACGCTAGCGAATCCCTACTCGTACATTTCAAAATTAGGGGCCCTATGTTCGTTCAGACTATAATAGAGATCCTTTTGGAAAACGATAGGAAGAAAGAAAGAGTAGCGTTCTGATGTGCAGGTGGAACGCTTTAAACTTGTGTTGTATCAACCAGAACGCTTGTAATACAATTTCGTATTTACCGGAACGGCGTTCCGGTGCGTTCCGGCCCAATTCGAGCATTGTGGACGAATATAAAGCGCGTAGACGTAAACAAAGTGAACTTGGGTCAGTATACTTACATGGGGATAATAAGTCTCAGTTTAAGCTTTTAGTGAATACCGGAAAACATAATAAAGGCTAAGTTACCTTCTATATATCTTTTTGTTCAGATTTCCCTTTGCAGATAAATATAACAAAAATTTATATGGTAAAAAAATTTAAATTACTGCTACTAGAACACTAAAATATAGGTTTGTAATCTCAAAAGGGTTTTTACATTAAAGATTCCAAATTACCTAAATTTGGTCAGTATTCGAGTATTGATATCGTGATGTTCTGCTCTAGTGTAGAGAGTTAACAAGCTAAGTATGTAATTATGTTCATTTTTATTAGTCTATGTGATAAAATATTGTTAGTAGTTTTTCTATAAAGATTTTTCAATATCAAATAAAATTGAATGGCTATAGGAAAGACTTGGTATTTATGGATGTGGAGAAGGCATATGATAGCTTGGATAGAAATAAAGTTTGTAAAGCGATGGGGGAGGCCGAAGTGGAGTTGTAATGAGAGTGAAAGGCATGTATGAGGATAACATGAGTTGTGTTTAGAAGGAGAGTGGGAGGATGGAGTGGTTCCAAATAAAAAATGAAGTGATGCATGGGAGTGCCCTTTTACCATTAATATTTGTAATGGTAATGGAAATGGTCATGCAAAAAGTGGCAGGAAAACTCGGGGAAGAAAGCCATGATGTTTGCTGATTACTTGATGGTTTGTTAGGAGAAGGAAGACGAAGTACAAGAACAACTACAGTCAGGAAGTGAAAGATTGTTGAATGAAATTTAGCATGGCAAAATGTGAGGTGGGGGTAATGACAAGGAAGAGGATAAAGTCTAGTAAAGATATAAATTTGGATGGAGTAGAGCTGAGAAAAGTACAAAACGTAAAATACCTTTGAAGCGTGATTGAGACAAAATGTTAAAGTAGAGAGGATGTAAAATGTAATGAAAAAAGGACAGCAGAGAGAGTTGTTCTATAGGTGGGTAAGAGACCTGTAAGATATTTGGTGTCTACTGTGTGGCAACACTGGACACCAGTGGTTTATGTATGATGGATGATCTGTGCAATATCACATGATCTGTGTGTGTTATAAGGATGGGAAAAACTGCTCCTTTAGTGGAGCAGGAGCAATCTGCTACTGCTCCACCACTGGACCTGTTCCTTTTACCTGCTCCTTTTTGTCACAGTCACTATATACAAAACTACTCCCAGCCTAATTATTTTAAGCATCGCGTCTACTGCCCGTTCGGCTTATAGCCATATGCACTAATTATGCTAATTTGTTAGGGATGGGGAGGGCTGGTTTTAGAGGAAGTGCACCAACATTTGTGTGAAATGAGAGTGGAAAACATTTACGAAAAACCACCCTCATTGCAACCAACCGGAATCGAACCCCAATCTCCCTATCCTCGGCAGTTCAGTCAGTCAGCAAGAGTAACACCAGAGACTAGGGGTCTGCAACCTTTTTGATATCGTGGGCCATATGTGTTTAAAAAATAATAATTGTTCAACCTTTTTGAAAAAAAAAGTTCAACCTTACATTTTTCATGTAGCAATTAGTTATTAATTCTATTTATTGAACACAATTGATTTCTAAATATTTTGTTGGCTAGATAAAACCAGTCAGTGGGCCGTAAATTGCTGAACCTTGCCTTGAATCATTTGGTCACCCTTTCAATGTTCAACATTAACGTAACAATTTATCGTAAGAATACATTACATACTGTACTTGTATTGTAGAAATAGTGTTTTGTACCACGAAAGCTTTCCTCCTAAAACTCATTTGTGACTTCCCAAACCAACTCTAAACTAGGCCATAATAGATAAGTAAGGTTGCGCTGGACCTGATCTCAGCGCTTTGACAAGAACACAAAGTAACCACTTCCTTTTCACTGTACGACTGCTCCAAAATATCTCCATAGCATAAAGAAGCAAGGTTAGCTACGGACCTGTTCCAGCTCTGCCTGTGACAGAGACGAGGAACAAGGTTACTTTTGACCTGTTCCAGCACTGCCTGTGACAGAAAAACGAGGAGCAAGGTTACTATGGACCTGTTCCAGCGCTGTCTGTGACAGAGAGACGAGGAGTAAGGTCACGCTGGACCTGTTACAGCGTTGCTTGTGACAGAGAGACGCGGAGCATAGGTTACGCCGGACCTGTTACAGCGTTGCCTGTGACAGAGAGACGAGGAGCAAGGTTACGCCGGACCTGTTACAACGTTGCCTGTGACAGAGAAACGAGGAGCAAGGTTACGCCGGACCTGTTACAGCGTTGCCTGTGACAGAGAGACGAGGAGCAAGGTTACATTGGACATGTTCCAGCGCTGCCTGTGACAGAGAGACGAGGAGCAAGGTTACTATGGACCTGTTCCAGCGCTGTCTGTGACAGAGAGACGAGGAGCAAGGTTACGCTGGACCTGTTACAGCGTTGCTTGTGACAGAGAGACGAGGAGCAAGGTTACGCCGGACCTGTTATAGCGTTGCCTGTGACAGAGAGACGAGGAGCAAGGTTACGCCGGACCTGTTACAGCGTTGCCTGTGACAAAGAGACGAGGAGCAAGGTTACGCTGGACCTGTTACAGCGTTGCCTGTGACAGAGAGACGAGGAGCAAGGTTACGCTGGACCTGTTACAGGGCTGCCTGTGACAGAGAGACGAGTAGCAAGGTTACGCCGGACCTGTTACAGGGTTGCCTGTGGCAGAGAGACGAGGAGCAAGGTTCCTCTAGACCTGTTTCAGCGCTGCCGGTGACAGAGAGACGAAGAGCAAGGTTACTTTGGACCTGTTACAGGGCTGCCTGTGACAGAGATGAGGAGCAAGGTTCCTACAATCCTATGGACCTGTTCCAGCGCTGCCTGTGAAAGAAAGTAGAGAGACGAGGAGCAATGCCAAGCGTTGATAAACACTTCTAATACGTAGCTGTTTTGTGGTGCCATCTACCGTACAATATTGTAACGACGCAGTCTCGACTGAGAGAAAACAGTAGAAGCTCTTAGAAAACAAATGGGCATACAGTAATAGGTTTAACGTTTCAAACTGACCTGTGACAAAAAGTAGCAGCTCCTTTCGTCTGTCAGGAACAGGCTGTGAATGTGACGTCAGAGGAGCAGTGACAAAGGAGCAGGTTGTGATTTCACAACCCATCCCTAGTGTGTTATGGGCGGAGGCTTATATGGAAGTTTATTAAGTTTAATAATAACACCACTTATGTATCTTTAATTATTTAGCTACTCACACAGTACAACATGGTGTCGGAAGTTAATATGAACGTGTTCGCCCTTCCAATGTCAATAAACTTGAAGACAAACGACTTAGCAGACCAGTGGAAACGATAGAAGCAAAAATTAATGTTTTATCTATAAGCGGCGAGGTTAACAAAAGTATAGGATGAAGTAAAAATTGGTATTCTGATGTCGACCGTGGGAGATTGAGGTTTGAATATTTAACTTACAATAACTTCGATTTAGGAAGTGTACCTAATTTTGAATATGGTTTTAAGTCATTTGACGGCTACTGTAGTCCAAAGAAAAATACGGTATATGAACGGATTGTATTTCATAATATATCGAAGAAGTAAGATCAATCTGTAGATTCATTTGTTACAGAATTGAAGACGCAAGCTATCAAGTGTGAAGTTGGCGATCAACTAGATACTATGATCAGAGATCGTATTGTGATGGGAATCAAAGATCCTAAGTTGACGGAGCATATGCTCAGAGATGCAGACTTGTCCTTGAAACGATCATAGGATTTTTGCCTTGCTGCAGAGACATCTAAAAGACAACCAGAACATTCATGATTTTTCTACTGAGTCTCAAAATGTGACAATTGATACGTTAACAGGACATTCAAATCGATACGTAGAGAATACTTAACAAGAACATATAAGAAAGCCTTCTTCATCAAGCTACAATAGGAAAACTCAAGTTAACAGCAGAGGCGCTGATTGCAGTAAGTGTGGGACTCACCATCAGTATAAACTGTCCAGCTTATGGTAAAGAATGTTTTTCTTGCTAAGTTAAAAATCACTTTGCAAGTATGTGCCCAATTAAAGTCGCGGGAGTCAATGCACTGGAAAGTCACGAGTACTGGCGAGAAGATGGTGATGAGCAACCAGCTTGGTATAATAACCTCAAATGTAGTAGAACATTGCTTAAAGCTAAAGTGGATACGGCGGCAGAAGCAAATGTAGTTAGCTTAAGTCTAGTAAAGAAAAATGTCCCTGCTACTAAATTAGTGCAGTCTCAAACGATTTTATCCCCCTATGGCAATGAGGCTGCATAGGTAGAGTTCAACTGGAGATCAAGGGTAGCAACCATTGTGTTGCAATTAACTTTGAAGTATTGTCTGATAATGTTTAATAGGATTGAGAGCATGCTTGGCCCTGAACTTAATCAAAAAATTTTTGCTTTCAAAACTGATAATCTAATTGATAAATTTGGTGATTTATCTAGTGGTCTGGAGAAAGTTACAGGTGAAACTAAAATTCACACTGATCCGTCGGTGCACCCAGTAGTGGAAAGACCACGCATGTTCCCACTAAAGGTTAAGTTGAAATTAAATAAGGAGCTATTTATTTGGAGAAAAAGGAAATTATTTATAGAATGGACAAACCAACGGATTGGGTGTCAAATCAAATTGATGTAGGCAAGGCTGTAACCAGCCAATAATTTCAAGGGGGGTTTGGTGGGCACATCCCCCAATTGCCGGAGGCTGGAAAAATTTCTAAATGATAAACAGTTCTAGAAGCTATCTGAAGTGTTTTTTTATGGCAACATAACCCACTAACTGCCGAAGGCTAGAAAAAATTATAAATATTAAAAACCTCTAAAAGCTCACTTAAGTGCGTTTTATGGTAACACAGCCCACTAATTTGTACTTTTACCTTAATTTTGATTTTGTTTGAACCATAAATAAAGTCATATATATTTTGTTCATAAAATTTCAGGGGGGGTTTGAACCCCCAAAACCCCCCCTTGACTACGGCCTTGGATGTAGGTAAACCAAATGGGGATCTTAGGTTATGTTTGGATCCAAAAAATTGAATGGGTCAATTAAGGGAGCCCAATATAGTATTGCTACTATTGAGGAAATTACAAGTCAACTAGTGAATAATACTGAGTTCTCTGTATTGGATATGAAGCAAGGGTTTTGGCATATGAAATTGGATGAGGAATCGTCATATTTAACCACATTTCACTCTCCATATGGTCGCTGGAGATGGAATAAGTTGTGTTATGGAATATCTTGTGCTCCTGAAATTTTTATGAAACGATGCATTAATATTTTTGGAGATATAGAAGGAGTTTTTCCATATTCTGATGATTTGATTATAGCAGCTAAGGATGGAAATGAACATGATGCAGTCTTGTTCAAAGTGTTTGAAAGAGCTAGGAGGTGGGGTGTTAAATTTAATTAGGAAATGTTGCAATTTAGAATGCCTAGTGTGAAATTTATGGGCATTATAATTGATTCGGAAAGGGTTCGCCTGGTTTCGAATCAAGTAAGAGCCATAAGAGACTTACCAAGACCATCAAAAAAGAAGTCTTTAATGCGTTTTTTGGGAGTAGTAAAGTTTGTATAAAAGTTAATTGCTAACTTTTCTGCTTGTACTGAAAGTTTGAGGGATTTGACTAGAAATTATATGGACTTTAACTGGGGCCAAAACATGATAAGGATTTTGGTAATTTGAAAAGGTTGCTTACTAATGCACCAGTTTTACACTTCTATAATAACAATAAATCATTGGAAATACAAACTGACAGCTCACATGATAGTGTTGGGTTGGTGTTGTTACAAGATGAACATCCTCTAGGATTTATATCAAGAGCTCTGACATACACAGAACAGCGCTACTCACAGATTGAAAAGGAAATTACTTGCCATTGTTGTCGACTTAGAAAAGCTTAATAATTCTACATATGGCAATTTGGTGCATGTAAAGACAGATCATGGTCCATTAATTAAACTTGTTAAAAAAGGTATGGATAAAGTATCGCCTAGACTTCAAATACTGATGTTAAGATTACTTAAGTACAATTTAATATATTCCAAGGAAATAAATGTATGTAGCAGATACACTTTCAAGAGCCTACCTGGCTGATGAGGTCGCTGATTTGTCATATTCTCTTTCCACTGTTCATTGTAACTATATTAGCAGTGATTTAAATATCTCTGAAGAAAGAAAGCAAACAATAATTTATTGAGGCAACCGTTAGGAATAAGGACTTGTCGGAATTAAAGAAATATGTAAATTCCGGCTGCCCCAATAGAAATGATGTGCCTGCTAGCCTTATCCTGTATTGGAATATTAAGGATTTCTTAGGAGAAGCTGAAGGCTTGTTATTTTTTGAGAATAGATTAGTGGTTCCCAAGACCATGGTGCAGGAGATGTTGGTTTATTGTACGAATGTCACTTTGGATTTGTAAAAACAAAACAGTGGGTTGGACAGTGCTTGTTTTGGTTAAATATGAGTGCCGATGTTGAAAACTTCACTGGCACATATAACATATGCTTGTCAGTATCTAATAATAATGTAAAGGAACTATTGAATCCATATCCGGCACCAAGCTGTCCTTGGGAACGTGTTGGTTGTGATTTATTTCAGTTTGAGGGTTGTGTTTACTTAGTGTGCTATGAATCATTCTCAAATTGGTTAGAATGACATAATATAGAGAGCAAAGGTATTGAAACAGTCATGTCAAGCAAAACTCAAGTCTATATTTGCTAGGCTGGGTGTTCCTGATATCTTGATCAGTGATAATAATCCATTCAATAGCTATAGTTATTATAGAGTTTGCAAAAAAGTGGAACTTTAGGGTAGTTTTTTTCAAGTCCTAGATTTAGCCAATCTAATAGATTGGCTGAAAAAGGTGTTAGTATAGCCAAAAATATTAGAAGGAAATGCAACCTTAGTAATCAGGATGTGTACTATGCCCCGTTAGAATACATAAACTCTCCTGTAAAGAATTTAGGATACTCCCCAGCACAATTAATGATGTCAAAGAATGCTAAAGTCTAAGCTACCGTTCTCTATCTCTCAGTTACTTCCCATTTCTGTGGACTATGAACAATTGCAAACAAATAGGAACACTAGTGTTGTGAAACTGGAATATTATTACAACAGGAGAGCTGTACCTTTGAAACCATTACAAGTTGGAGATCCTGTATTTTATAAGAATAGGAATTGAGAACTTTAGAGATAGTTAGAATGAAGGAATAATTGAAAAATGTCTTCTGTTTAGATCTTACTGTATAAGTACAGGTGGAGGAGGAATAATGAGGAGAAATAGAAAATTTATTAGGCGTAGATTTATCAAACATAAAGCACCTTTAGTGAGTCAAGGGTTGACCGGTAAAACCGAGTATTAAAAGGGGGAAAATATTATGATTTTGTTGATTTTTCATATGAAAGGCCAGTCCCCGATGTTTCTGAAAATGTTGGCAACAACACCTGTAATAGTCAATTGGACTCAAGATCAGCTTGTACTAGGAGCAGAAGGATAATCCGAGCTCCAAAGCATTTAACCTTTCAAACTAAGGTTTGAGTGAAATTTTGGGACAGGATTAATTACTTTGTATAATGTGTGGTTTGTTATTATTTTGTTGAAGTTGTATTATTATTATTTTTTATTTTATTTAATTTGTAAATACTTGAAACAAAAATTGAGGGAAGGTGTAAGATATTTGGTGTCTACTGTGTGGCAACACTAGACACCAGTGGTTTATGTATGATGATCTGTGTGTATTATGGAAGTTTACTAAGTTTACTGATAACACCACTTATGTATCTTTAATTATTTAGTTACCAACACAATACAACAATACCTGCTATGGAGAAGAGAAGTGCCCTGTAAGTGTAAGGAAATGTAAGGAAGCATTGTACAAGGCATACTTTGTACCCAATATCACGTATGCAGCAGAAACATGGACATTGAATGTAAGAGAGATTAGGAAAGTGGAAGCCATTGGAATGGTTTGTGAGGAGCATGTTAACTCTAGCAAGGAGAAACAAGATTAGGAATGAAGTTATTGGGGAAGAGTTGGGGTACAAGGAGTACACTTGCTAAGAGAGGAAGCAAGACAGATGGTATGGGTATGTAATGAGGATGTAAAAAGAGGGGTTCGATTCCCGTGTCCAGGTGTCATTTTTCAATTTTCAGAATATAAAATGTTGGAAATGAAATACGTAGGAAAATGACCGTAAGGGAGGCCAATAAATAGATGGGAAGAGCAGATACCAGAAAATGTTTGAGTGAGAGGAGAAGAATGGAATAAATTAAAGGAGGGAGAGTGGTGAAAGGATAGAGGAAGATAAAGGTATTTTACTAAACTGACCCGGCCACTGGCTGAAAACAATTGATGATGATGAAGCCGATGTACATAAAAAAATACATTTAATTGATTGCAAATGGACATTTTGAAGCCTTTTAGAAAAATAGTCATATTTTTGTGTTTAGCACTGTAAATAGTTTACTATAATATTAGTGTTTTATAAGTATTTATGACTCGCCTCGGTGGAGTAGTTAGCTAATGCGCTCAGTTTGTGTTCAGCTAGACTGCTGAAGATGGGGAGATCGAGGTTTGAATCTCGCCCAGGTGAACAGGGGTGGTTTTTCTAGAATGGTTCTCCACTCTCCCTTTACGCAAATGTGGGCTCACTTCCTCTACACTAAACCTTTCCAATTCCTAACTCATTGGTGTAATTAGTGATTAAGCTTATAACCCGAACGGTTGGTAAGACACGGTGCCAAGTATATTATTCTATAAGTATTGATAATAGAAATATAAAGTGATAGCAGTATGAAAACATGAAATTAGATCTGATAGCTTTTTCTAGCTGTTAGATATATCCATTCGCAAAAAAAATTGTTGTTCAGATTTATACAAGTTTCAAACTCTAAGTGTAATTAAATAATTGGTTCTTTCTATGGTGTAATTATTAAAACACAGAAGAAAAATTATAGTTATTTAAATATTTATTTTTATACAAAATACAAATATGTAACAAATATTATACAGATTTTTAAGGAACACGCTTACAAATAGTTAACAATCAACTAAATAGATCACAATAGTGGTTCAGTTAAATAAGGTTAGAGACATCATATTTTTCTTATCATATTAGTCAAATAAAAGATGATTCTAAAAAAAAAATCACTCAATATAAAATTTGCATTGCTTTATATATATAAAATTTGCATTGATTTATATATATATATATATATAGGACAACAGCTACCAACTACAATACCGGTAACGCTAGTTTTCTTCAGCATTGCTTGACAACTCACACCATGGTATGTCTTTTTCTAGTTAACTGAGTCTTAGTAGTTGTTTGGGTCATACGCACATGCTATGTTGAGCCGGTAATCACAAGAATGCTATCACACTTAAAATTGCTCAGTAACATAATAATTAATTCCAATAATTTTTTTTTGTTCAAAATCCATTTACTAAAAAAATGTATCCTTTTTGTAGTATAATAATTTAAATACAATTTTTCTATGTAAAACATTTTAAAATATTTAAATTTCATTTCCACGCCATACTTTAATTACATGTGACATTTTACACATAAATGTATCTTGTTCATTAGATTAATATATAAGATTTTTTTTTTAAATAAACGACTTTATAGGACAAAAAATATGCTAACGATAGTTAGTATGTTTCCATTCATTGTTTTTATCAACTATTAAGGGAATAGTTAAAATTTTATTTAGATTAGCACAGGCCTAGATAAATTTTATTTAGAAAAAATAAGCTTTTAATAAAGTGAGCTATGAAAATATGTAGTCATTGTGTGAAATTCTTTTCACTAACAATGTTTTTTAAATAATACCGTTCGTACATATTAGAGAAAGAGTGACAATAATTTTTTCAAAGAAATTATATGAATGATGAACCTAGTAATATAGATATAAATGTGTATTTATAAATATTTTAAATTAAAATTTCTAGAAAATTGGGTCGACATTGTTAAGAACCTATGAGGAATTTATTATAAACCATAATATCTTTGAATTCTAATTAAGTAAATTTATATTAATATACCTATTATGTTATACATGAAAGAATATACAGGAAAGAAAAAAGAAACCAATAATAAAAAACCATAATAATTGTTCCTATAACTTTTTTCTCTAGCTGCTTCAATATAGTAAAATGTAAGAAAATGTATCTCAAAATGTGAAAAAAGCTAATTTGTGTATTTTTCATTGAAAAATATATATTTATATTATGTTTACTAATATTGTAATACTTGAAACTTATTAAATTTATTCCAAATTTACTCTTTCAATTATTTTGAAAAATCTACTTTATATTATTATGTATCATTAGGTTTTATTTTCATAATAATTTTATACAGTAATGAACTATAATTTAGTTTTTAAAGAACAACCATTAATAATTATAATATATGATTTTCTGCTGCAATCTCATACTAAAACTCAGGGACTTAGGTTTTTGTTGCAAACAGTGTGGGCAAGAGACCAACATAAACAATATTAATATACAGATGTGGCATTTAGTTGGCTACACAAAAAAAAATTAAAGATGAAACGATAGACATACTGAGATACACTCAAGAATAACTGTATTAATCATTGACTATAATAATAAAATTTAAATATTGAATTGAAAAATGTTATATGAATAATTTTAATGAAATGATGTTCAAAGATGATCAAATAATTATTTAAAATTCTTTGTGATATAACTTTATCACAATAACCAACTAAATACATAATAATGTTTAGCCCAGCTGTTCTCAAACTTTTTTTAGATTGTACCCCTTGGCCATGACTGAAAGTTTAATGTACCCCCAAGATAAAAAGAAATTCCAAATGACAGGCTTTAAAAAATATGATCACATGGTAAATTATTGATCTATTTAATCTATTGGGAAAAAAATATCCGTTTTCAAAATATTTCAAATGTGACAAAGCTATATAGAGAGAATCCTACTGTTATAGCCTTAACATTAGCTATAATTAAAGATCGTTATGAGAAGTTAAGAAAACATAAATTTACTGTAAAAAGTCTATAAAAGTTTTAAACATTCTTGTTCACAAATCTGTTCAAAAATAAAGAAAAAAGTAAACCTAAAGATAATATTTTCAAATCAAATTTTTAATTATGATTCTGGAGCTGAAATATTATGAATCCCTAAGTTGATCAATGAGAAGGGTGTGGCTGTTTGGCTTGCCACAACTTTTTGATGTCTGGTTGTCCAGTTGAAACTTTCAAGCAGAGTTCTGGCTCCAAATGTACTTATTTTTTAGGTACACCATGGATGAAAAACCACTCTCACAGAGATATGTTGCCGAGAAAGGCATCATAAACTGATAATGTAGAAGATGTCAAGTAGAGGTTTGAAAATTCTCACAAATCAGTCTTCAGACGAGAGCAAATAAGGGAAAAAGGGGTGTCGAAATAACCAGATAACAGTAAATGCCAATAATTAGGGTTTTTCATAAGTCACTTGTTATTTTGCCAATTTTCCGTTGAGAGCTGCTCACTAACCCCCTCAAAGGTGGCCGCATACTCCTGGGGGTACGCATACCCCAGTTTGAGAACCGCTGGTCTAGCCTATATTATTATAAACTAACATTTAACATTGTGCATATTTATATAAAACATAAGTGGGTGATTATTTAGAAACTTAGTGTCTCTCAAATTATTTATATCTTATTAATCTAAAATTTGCTACGCATGAAAAAAAAAATATTGAAATTTTTCTTTGTGGTTTTCAGAATAGGCTATAAATGAATCTGTTGCACAGTCTAAAATCTGCTAATGTTTAAATAAATTTGTTAGTGCTTGAAACATTTTGTGAAAAACTGCCTTTTAGCTAAATTATGCCAATTTACATACCTACTAAAAATATATTTACATTATGATAAATTTAATTTATCTATCATTTTCTTGACACATCCTTTGACAAAGTGATGAATATAAACATTTTTGCAAATTTTACTGATAAGAGATAAACTTATCTTCAACAATTTGATAAATTAATATTCATAAATAACATTTTTTTAAATATAGGTCAATAGTGCTATTATTTATTGAAAATGTATTTTTTTTAATATCTCTTTTCACTCTTTGAGGTACATTAGGTAAATAATATATGAAATAAAGTATATAAGTAACGATTAGAATGATTAATTGAAACAAATTGTAATGTAATATGGCTCTTATAATGAAGAGAGGAACCTCGTTTGTACTCTACACTGCTGTCACTAGACAAAGAGTTAATAGATTTTTTATCACCGCGTTTTACTACCTATTTTGGTTATAAACTTATGTGCTAATTGCACTAATGGGCTAGGGATGAGGAAGGTTGAATTTAGTGTAAGTGTACCTGCATCTATCTGGTTATTTATTTTGACCAACAATTAGAACCATAACAGCCTTATAAAAAATTATAAATCAAAATAAAATTTAGAAAATCGGGGCTGATATATTTTTAATTTCAAATATCTTTTCAAAAAATGATTAATATAAAGACATATTAGTCACTTATACTTATTTGTTTTTCATTATGAGCAAGCTACTTTCTTTACCTTTTATTTTTTTGGGTTATAATTTTAAAAAGTTGCTTGAACAATTCATGGTCCTTTATCAATGGTCTAAATATATAGGCCTAAGTCAAGTGATTGAGTGGTAGTACCTAAACAAATATATACAACAGACAGTCATCATCTCTTTAAACATGAACTGTGTTCCTTTTATAATATAAAATCCTTATCGCGCTTGATCCTGCAACTTATTTCATATGAACAATTATGTACCTTAATTAATGTAAATTTTTCCAATATAACTGTGTATGTATTTATAATAAATTCCTGCTATTTCATTGATTTTCCTGTTTTTGTCTTTTATGACTAGCAATCGACTTAGTGTCTACAGTAATCTACCAAATTATTTTTTATGCTTTTGTTTTTTGATGTTCTCAAAAAGGAGGTTGAAATGATCATTTTTCAATCCCTACTGAAGAATTAGTACAATACAAACCCTAGACTGCTGGAATGAGTGGTAACAATAGGTTGTTTTCACTTGCTCTTGTTGCAGTGATGTGAAGTATGGTCGGTTTCTCTTTTCACTGAAAATGTCTTATCATGTTTATTATTATTATTATTAGGTATTCTGTCTTATAACAGGACTATTCCTATTGTCAGCAAACTTAGACCACCATTGCAGTGCCTTATCCTCTGCTTCCTCCTTTAGCTTTCCAGAATTTTTTTCTTTCCTTCAAATCATCAAGTATTTGAATCCTTCTTCTTCCTAAGCTCTTCTTTCCCTCAATATTTCCTTCTATGACGTCGTTTAGAAGACAGTTTTTCCTAAGGATGTGTCCGATCCAGTTGACTTTGCACCTAAGAATCACATACAAAAAGATTCTCTTCTCGCCCACTCCTCTTAGTACTTTTTCATTTGTCACCCTGGCTGTCCACCTGATTTTATAGAATATATATGATATTTATCCACTTTTCCTTAATCTTTTTCCATTTGTTAAGTTATTAATAATTTTAAGAAACACAATAAAAAGTGGAGTTTTAAAGTATGTTTCATTTGACAAATCTCCAAACATTGTTAATTTTATTGTCAATATAAGTATCACATTTCAATGGTTTTCTTTCTACATAGTGATTTAGAGTAATCTGAGTATTTTTTTATACTTCTATAAGATATTAATTATGCTAATAGTTTAAACAACTCATTAATTAAGTTGCTAACTCATGCCATGTCTTTTCCTTTGGAAAATGTCTGATTTAAATTAAAGATAGACATGGGCGTTGCACAGGATTTAAAAAAAAAAATTTGGGGTGATAATCAAGCCTTGAACCGAGCTTTCAGGCAACCGTAATTTTAAATGTATTTATTTGTTCACAGTGTATTTTTAAAGCTACAAGACTTTTTAAGTGCATAACTAAATAACTTGAATTATTATTTATTTCAGTTTACTTGCATCTGAGCTAAATATCCAATTGAGCTTAAATATATTTATTTAGATTTGCAGATATTGTTCAGATCGTGTATTTTAGATTATCAAATTTAACTGACTTTACTACAGCGGTTTCCAACATTTTGTAGTTTATCACCACAACTTTTCTCTCTGCGGCCATCACGACCATTTGATGACTTAAAAGCTTTCAAATCACAGTTTTTAAGTTTTTTCACTGTGTATTACTACCAGCCCAGACTATATACATTTAACTACAACAGTGAAATAAGTAAAATTTAGAGGAAATATACCCCTATTTTCTGGAGGGATATTAAGACAAACTATCCCTGGCCAGAATTAAAATCTTTACTTCACCTTCACTAACAAACCAAACCAAATTAAACCAGCATGTCCACTAATGCTTAATTTAATTATTATAAATTGCTTATAATAATGATTATATGCGACTAATATGTAGTAAAAGAGAATCAACAAGCCCGGAGTTCGGAGATGATTTTATATTATGCTAGCAGCATTACCAGGCTGCCACAGTAAACAAGTCAGCAAAAAGCTATCAGAATGAAATATCCAAAAGGAACCTAAGGATTAACTAGGTCATTTCAGTACTTTAACAACTTATATTTCTATTAGAACTATGCATCTTCCTATGATCATTAAAATCTTTGGAAAAGTAAATAAAAGGCTAAAACCTCTACAATTATTTGACCCAGCCAAAACACGCTGCGATCTCCAGGTTGGAAACCGCTTCATTATTATTACACACTAGGAAGCAATATTTAACTTGTAAGCTCCCAGAGATGTAGAACTCTCTCGTCACTTTATAAAAAAATTAGCAATTTGGCCATGTTTATTTAAAAAAAAAAAAATTCAACTGAAAAATAATGCAACAAAAAGAGGAATTTATTGATATTTCAACAGTATTTTGATACCTGTCTACCAATGGCCTGCTTCATAATCCAATGGAAGTTGCCCTAAAATGTTAACACTGGTACGTCAATAAATTATTCAAAACATATTGTAATTTAGCGTGTGAGGGTGAAGGGGCTTCCCCTGAAATTTTATTAAATAATTTATGGAAAATTTGAAATAAGCACTTTAACAACATGATTATACGAAATGTCATGCAAATCGAACACTAAATAACTAATTTAAAAATGTATCCCAAATTTGAAAATGTTAAAGGGTGAAAAAAAAACTTATTTTTTGTTAAATGTATTCTACTTAATCAAATGAAAAATTATATGAGTTGTAACAATGTAATACAGCCCTATTAATCCTCTTCCTTCATCGTTGCTTTGAGCCTATTTAAAATGCTTTCATGAAAGCCTATTTTAATAAACAATGAAATCAAATACATCAGTTCAATTAAAACTAGTATGGATACTTGCTAGAAAAATTAGTGTGTATTTCAGAAGTCAAACATTAAAACTAACCTCAATGTCCTCATTTTATCAGTCAGAGCTTTCGATATGAAAACAATAAAATGTTGCTTTACATTCCCTGCATTTATGCCTTCAAAATTTAATAAAGCCCTAATTAAGGCATTGTCTGTACAATATATGATAATTTGAATCATAATTTATATAAAACTGCAACAGTCTAGCAACCACGAATGTCATAACTAAAAACACTAAACCATAAACAAAACATTGGCTGACAATGCTGCCTCTTCAAGCATTACTGGCTGAGTGAAATTTTGCTACTGGGCAGCTCATGTTCCCTTATGATTCGTTTCCATACCGCATTCGGCATAAACTAACTGGCCGTTGTCTCTGCCTACTGACAATGGCGCTACTAAACTACTTGATTAACTAAGATTTTTACCCTATACTACAGAAGGCATCTTCTTTCAATGTTGGATGATTTTTGAAGTTGAGATTTTTTCTAGAGTAGGGATCTACAGTTGGGAAATTTTAAATTTGTCTGTACAAGTCTGTGGTTGAGGACTCTCATAATATAAAGTAATGGGGTACATAATAAGCCTAGAATTTCCCAACTCCAGAACTCAAATCTCACAAAATTCCCAACTTTCAAGCTTTTAACAGACATTGGGGAGGAGGAGAGGGGGCCCCTCCCCAGCCTTCCCGGCGCGACGCCCCTGATGATAGATCAATAACATTTCACTCATAGCAACTGCCAGTGGCTAGACCAACTGGTATTTTAGTTCCTACAAGACACAAATATAAAATTACATTTTGAGAATTTGATCCAAGAAAATTGTATATTCAGTGTAGTACTGATTGAGGCATTGACTTGTTCATTATTTATAGTACCGGTACTTCTATCTTTAGTTATAAAGATTTTTTTTATAAATGATTGGGTTTTTATCCAATTATTGTTTATATAACATGCTCAATTCATTAGGAACACCATTTACTTAGTGGGTGTTCTTACAACACAGAATTATTATATTACATTAATTGCATTTTTTAGTTTTAGAATATTGTCTTACTTATGTAAAATATATATAAAAGTAGACTAGAAATAAAATAACACATTTTGTCCCAGCCTTACATACACATTATAAACATGGGTAGAAATGTTTTGGTAATTTAGTTTTATATAAAGATTGGAGAAGTAGAATCAATCTATACTAAAAAAAATTAAAATATTTTGGAAACTCAATTTCAAAACATTAAGTGAAAACATATTGAAATTACCTAGGCCCAAGATTTATGTATTCATTTCAGAGGTAAAGAACACATCAAAATGTTGAATTCACCTACATTCACTTGCTCTTAAGTAGGAAGTCTAATTAGTGTATTTTTATAACAAGTTCTCTTTTTGCACTGATTATATCTCTTGTTAAAATGGGATTAAATAGGTAGGTATGAACTAACAAAATCAGTCACAGTTCATTGAGTCAAAACATTTCATATCTTGATTGATTGATCATTTCAATATTATATGAAAGTATGAATTCTTGGCCAAGTAAACACCTTTATTCAAAGTGAATGGTAAACCAAGGATTGAATAGTCAGTCAAGAATTCAGTGTATCATCCTTAACATAAGCTCATTCAACTCTCTCTGGATCCAGTTTCCATCTTGTGCTGATGGAAGATCTGATCCGAGATGGCGGGGGCTACGAATTGATGATGTAGGATATCCAGTCGACTGTGTGGGCCACCCGGTGGTAGATGCCTGGTTGTCCTCTCTGGGCACAAGAGTAGCCAGCTGATACTATACCTATCAGGTACCAACGGCCAGTCTTTTCCATCATTAGTGGACCTCCTGAATCACCCTGAACAAAACGTCACAGAACAAAGATGGTTTTAATAAACTGGCATGTCTTGTTTATCAAACAATAACAAATTTAATTTATAGGACAACATATGTAAAAAAAATAGGTTCTGGGATATGTTCCATGTCTATTAAGATATGTACTACTTTAATAATCACTATAGGATAAAAATCATGTATTTATTTTAAATTAGTATTTATTATAATATTAAATACATGAAATATATAGCCTGAAAATGAAACAAACTCAGTGTATAAATAGTTAGGTTGGCAATATCATTTGCTGAGATGAACTGTAGGTAGAGTGATTTATTGTATATCATATAATGAATGTTGTAGATTATAACAGTCATGAGATTTAAGAATGTTTAGAACATTACAATGGTGACGAGGATTAAACAAATGCGTTTAGTCATCTTCTAATGTGGTACAACCAATATCTTGATATTAAAATATGTGTGCATATAGTTAAAATATGGTATAACATTTTTACACGGTTGGGTTGTGTGTGTGCAATACATTTTGTTCCCTCAATAACTATGGCAAATAAAGGAAGAATGTTGGAACCATAATCTCAATGGACCTGAAACACTGGTGGCACAAAGACGGAAAATTTGGATAAGCTCTTTTAAGTTAAGTTATATTTAATAGCCTTCGGGATAGTGAACATCAATCATAAAAAGGCACTGTTATTACATTCGGCGGGAGAAAAATTACAGAATATTTGAATTAACGGCATCGTTTGTTGCGGCATCAACTTCTGAAGACAATGCACATGATCTATTTATAGAGAGTCTTATTAAAGTGGCTGACCATTTCACGCCTGAAGAGAGAACAACATATCTTTGGGGTTCTATCACAAAACTCAGACGAACGTGTGTGCTGGCTGCAACTGAAATTTAAATTAGTTTTATTTATTTATTATACTCACAAAGAAACATAGAATTAAAATAAATTATTTTTTTATTTTAAATTAACATTAGAGTTATTATTATGATAGAATTATCGAGAGTAATTTAAAACTAAAAAAAGTATTTATTTGAGTTCTGTTTCGACCTTTTGCCGTAGGAGTGAGGGTCAAAGAGAAGAGTGACACCTATGTTGGAGCTCAATTGTATGATTTAGTTCAATAAGATGATAGAGATAATTTGTATAATAGAGCTTAAACGTATTATGGAGCTTTCAAGCTTCGGCCATGTTGGTTACGAGTTGTAATGGAAAGCAACCAAGTAGTGGTACAAAGGCGAGGTGTGTCGGTGCAGTTCATATGGTTTGTTAAATGTTTAAAGACTGTGCATTTAAATTAAGAAATGAAGACTGTGGTTGTACAACTTGTGTTTTTAAATCAATGGCCAGCAAAGAACTATGTCAAAAGCTAGAAGGTCATGTCGTGAGGCGGCACAAGTGATAGTCAATTTGTCATTAGATTAAAATGCCAAACAGTGAACTGTTATTTCAATATTTTTTAAGGAAGTATACTGATTGATCAAGCTATTGAGAAATTTACTTCAAATGGGTTAAGACGATTGTTGCTGAAAGAAGGTGATAAACTTAATCTGAATAAGGCATTGGCATTTGCAAGATCCTTAGACCAAGCTGATCAGCAGACTCAATAGATGGAAGCAAAACCGGATCTAATGATTTCAAAAATTGCCACAAAACCTAAAGGGAGATTTCTGAGAACAAAAGGGGAAAGAGATGACGTAGGTAAATGTTTTTAATCTGAATCAAGTGAACACTTCTTTCGTGACCCAACCCTTACCAAGCAAGAGAGAAATGAAAAAAAACAAACTAATAACTACAAAAATGTTATACAAGTCACCAAACAAGTTGAGGAAACAATTCATGAAGATGAATACGTGTTACATATCCGTAAAGTTCCAGAAACTGGAAATTATATAACAGCACTAACAGGTGCTGGTGTCAAACTTAGCTTACAGAGTCAGGAGTATCATGTAATATTTTTGTTAAAAATACACGGGAATCCTTGAAGGTTATGATTATCAAAGGGCATTAGAGTGGGCCTGACAAACAATTGTTTGCACAAGAAAGTTTTAAACCACTACTTTTGTAAGGTAGATCTGAAACAGAAATTGAACAAGTAATAGCACAAGAGGAAAAAATATTGATTTATCTTGCTGCCGATAATTTTGGTAATTCGTCAGTTGGTAAAGAAACAGCAAGAGTGCTAGGGGTTCTTAAAATAAGATTGATAATGCAGAGCATCAATACACGATTGACTCTAGTAGAGCTCAAAGAAATACTCTATATTATTTTCAGAAAAAATATAGGTTAACTTAAAGATTATCAGCTGAAGCTCATAATGGATAATGAGAAGAGCACAAACTGTTCGAATATTTCTGCAAAGTGTAAGAGGAGCGTTGGATTTAAGATTATCTACTAATTCACTACATGGAATGTTGCATACAAAGAAACCATATATGACCAAAAAAAAATATTGTAGCAGTAATTTAGAAATTCTTTACTCATTGTTGACCTTAGCCCCCCATTTTATGGTAGTCTTTTTTTTAAAAGATTCAATATCATTATATCATTTTACTTAATCCCACTTCTGTAATGTTCTAAAAATGCCAAAATATCATTAGGTACTCTTATAGTAATCTACCACATTTATTATAGAGATGGACGATAAATCACTGACTGATTTTTTCATCGACACCATTTGATCACCGTTACTCCCAGTGACTCAAGCTCAAAAGTATCGGTGATTGAAAAATCAGTGCTCGGAGATACTCGCATCAGATGGCAACAGTTACTCGAGCTACGGAGCTAGTATTGCTTCTTCTAGACACTCGAGTAAATACTCGCTTCGTGGTCCTTGTTATTCTTTTATATTTTACTTTCTACCAACTAATTGAGACTCGACCTTACTAACTGACATGTTTTACCTGTTATTTCTATTTAAAACACTTGGGCCCAGTTTCACAGTCAAACTTAGCACGCCTAAAGTGCGAGTCGATACTAAATACAGGACGACACCTACCTAGACCAAAATGGAATGGGCCAGTTTCGCATATGAAACTGGCCCATTCCATTCGATTTCAGGTAGGTGACGTCTTGTATTTAGTATAGCGCCTCACTAGAGGCGTACTAAATCTGACTATGAAACTGGGCCTTGATCTCGTAGAGCTCATTTTTCAAAAACAGTATCAGATTGCTATGTAAAAATGACTTTAGTGGTTTAAATGTTTCATTCACATGCGTTTTCATTACAAAATATTTGTTGTCAAGAACAAACTCGAAAAGCGAGCTTACTAAACTTTACATTCGAAAAGTTGTTTGGACTGTAAATAGTCAGCTGTGGTTGTTTAACCTCCAGGTACTTGATAAAAACCTCCTAAGACTTTATTTGTATAAAATTGTTAGTTAGGTTAGTAATTTTCTTTTGGAGTGTTTTAACTAAAAGTGTTTCATATTACTAAATACATAAGTGGCCCAGGTTTGCATTAATGTGGCATGTTGACCTCATTCACCCCTTACATAATATATAAGATGAGTAGAGTTAGTAAAAGTTCTTTAAATGTATTTTCTCACATTACATTTGAAATTTAAAAAATATTCATAATTTTGTTAAAAAAAATCCCATGTTTATTTTACTACAGAATTTTTTTTTTATCAAAATGAGAAATTTTTCAACATTTTTATAGCTCTTTCTGGTGACCATTCCATGAAATGATTTACGTCATTTTTTTGTCCCTACAATCTTAGATATGTCTACTTTAGACACGATATATATAAAAGAATGACTATTCATCCTGTCTAGAGGATAAATAAAAAATATATTGACTCACTATATGTTGATAATCTCAAATTCTAATCTCATACTAAAATGTTCCATGCGTTTGCTTTGACATATTCATTAGAAATTTGGAGGATCTGTGAATATGAAAAATCCTTGTTCTTTGATACAACAGCATGTAATATTGTTAATACAAATGGTGACTGAGCTATTAGTACAAAAGCTGAAGAGGGATTTTATTGAATTGGTTTGCTAGTACCATGTGTTTTTGATATTTCTTCATCATTGGCATAGCTAAAATTATCAAAGAGGGGAAACTGAAATTACAGATGCAGTCGTTTTACTTAATATCTCCTTATACATTAGATCCATCCCATGGTTTTGCCATTATTATATTAATCACTAAGGCTGGTTAAACACCAATGAGTCCCGAGTCGAGTCGAGTCTCATGGAGTTGAGACAAATCTGACTCTAGAGTCAAGGACTTTCACACTAGTGAGTCGAGTCATTGAGTCCATCTGTTTGATCAAAGAACTTGTGCAAGATGATGGACGCAGTCCTAGCGGTTTCTATAAATACAATTGTATGGAGGCACTGGCGTAGATGCTTAAAAAGACGTCGCTTAATGTGGCTTTACTCATTTAGTGTGAAACGATGCACCCTTGGTAGTTTTTCACATTTGTTTCCAAGTAGCGGAAATTACATTTCTATCCCGATCTTCGGGATGGGATGGGTTAGAAATCGAAGGATTCTCTTGAACGAGAACAATGAGGTATTCAGTGTCCATGCTATTAGCCTTGGAAAGTATGTGGAAATAATACACTTGACTTGGCTGGACTGACGAAATCTGTAATCTGCCGCATCATGGACTCTTGACTCGCCTAGACTCTGTTAGACTCGGGGTGACTCGACTCGCTGGTGTGAAAGGTATTGGTCCTCCATCGTGCTATCAAATACAATATGTACCTGTCTCAATTGGTGAGTCAGACTCGACTCGGGACTCGTTGGTGTGAAACCAGCCTTAGTGAGATTCTACTATGGCACTCTCAACAAGAAATTTCACAGTTATTCTCCTTCCATTTAAAAAATTGATCAAAACTGAGTTATTTTAAAATTATTGAGCGCACAGAGCACACTGAAAAATGTATTCAGAGTCAAAACTAAAAGTAACTAACAAAATCTTCCATAATCCCAAATTATTTACAAATACTAGCATTTAAAAAACACAAGATGTATTGTTTAACTCCATATAATATATTGTGTTATTTATAAGTGACATAGATTTTGCTGTAAGCCCATGTAATAATAAAAAAAAGTGTGATTCATTTTGGATTTAAATAAGCTATCCCCTTTTCATCTACAACTTCCCAGTCTCTCTCACGCCTATCATAACCACATGACACCAGTGTTTGTCAGCTCATTGAGACTAGATTCTTCTCTAGATTACTAGCGGTAACTCTTGGGTAGTGGTGGAGTGCGGGAAGTTTGTTATTTATTTATTTTAACCCTCCAGCTGGAAAGTTTTGGAGGAATTAGTCTCATAGTCTACCTTGAAGATAAGCACCTTTCAATTATAATGTTTTCAGTTCACGAAAGTGATCAATTCAAATAGGTAGTCTATGTGTGAAAATGGTTAAGAGTAAGCTATCGTAAAATCTAATAGATAAAATCAAGTATTAAAATAAAACTGGCAATATATATATATATATATATATATCAGTGATTTTGAAAACTGAAGAAAATAGGAGACCAAATTTGCAGTTAGCCTACTTATATGTCACACAAACAAAATAATATGATAAGGAACACTTGATATTTATTTATATTTAGAGTTTATGGTTCTTTGAGCATTTATTATTTCATAGTAATAGAGAAAAGCATTTTATATTTTCTAGATACAGATGAAATAAAGCCTATTCAAATACTCTAAGCCTAGGGAATGTTCTGTTACTTTGTTTTATAAATGCTATACAAGCTCTCTCCCTTTTAATTCACTAAACCTTGTGTTCCTCCTAACCTCAACATCCTTTCATAAAGTTTCTCTCAAGACATGTTTAGATCATCTGTAGTAGAAAAGTGATAGATTTAATGAATACTAGGTTTCCCAAAACCTCCTACTGGAAGTTTAACAGAAATATACAGCAAGGTTTTATATGCTAATAGCTGGTGTACTCATTCTTCACACAGGAATCTATAAGGTAGCTTTGTTATTCTTAGTACATAAAATTAACCAAAGGGAATAGTAGCCAAATATTAAATGATATAAAAATATATTAATCCTTTAATGGTTTAATTTAAGATAAAAACTTGAAAGTAGGCTGACACATTATTAAAATATAGATATAATCTGAACATGATTTAAAAATGGCATTTCTTTTTGAAGATTAAGTTAGAGTCAAACAACAAAGCAAGTATTTTTTTAAATGATAGTATTTGTGTAAGGAATCACAAATAATGGGAGGTTTTCTCGATTGGATGCCAGAGCATAGCCTTTTTAAACATTATTGTTAGTTATTTATATTTGGTTGTGTATCGGAAGATATTGTTTTGTGCACTGTGCACATTTTAATACTTTTAAAATTATTTATTTTAAACTAGTTTTAAAATAGAAGGATAAGAATTTATATATACTTTATTGAGAGTACCATAGTAAAATCTGACGTGTTTTATGCACAAAAATGGGTGATTAACATAATATCTGTTAAACCATCAGCTAAATATAATCTAATAAGGAGGGAAGATACAAGGTAGGCCAGCTGAATCTATCATTTAAATCTTCCCTTCTTCATAACGATAGCTACGCCATCGAATAATGGGGGTGAAGGGGAAAAAATTGGATTTCCTGTGAGCTATAGATTCACTGGAAGAGTACACAAATTATATCAGTTGCTATAAAAATGTTTTATATTATCAGGAATAACCTTATTTCTCTACTTTATATTATTTTTATAGTTTCAACTGGCTAAGGTACTATCTATAATTTTATCTAAAGATTTTTATATTAAGATCTAAGTAATCAAGGTTAGACAGATAAAATTTAAACTTATATAGAAAGTAGGTAGGCCTAGGTAATAAGTTAAAATATTTTAAGATGTGTGGCTCCTACACAAGAGTATTGTAGCATTACAAAAAATAAGTTAAAATCCAGAAGCATAAAACAATATTTTTTTAACTTAAGTTTCCTGGACACAAACAAATATTCATCACTAAGCAATTACAAACAAGCCAGTTGTCAATTTTGTGTATGGCTGTAAATGCAGTGTTTTTCAGAAGCAGGTTGATTTGTAGATAAAAATGTTCTAATATTTATTCATATAGGCCTACTGCAAATTACAAACATGTATTTGAGTTTTCTGTGTAGCCTCTAAAACTTAAACAAACTAACAAAATATAGGGGCCTACTCTATTTTTTTGTTTGTAAAATAAAATGTGATGGTAAGATAATCTTTGTATGTTAAATTACTAATATTCAATACTAGTTTAATGTGAAAATAAATAGTAGGCCTACACTATCCACTACAAGCATTTTCCACTTTAAAGCAAAGTAATTATATTTTTATCATAGTAATGTTCACAGTTTAATTCAATTAACTTATATGTTAGAACAATACATGAATTTCAATTAAAATTGGCACCTCACAGTCCTCTAAAAGGAATATTTTTGTTTAGTTATATGTTCATGTTCATGATTTTAGTGTCAAGAGTAATCAATAGCAAACCATCGCATGACTGATGCTTACCAAGACATATGTAACTGTTTTCTTACCTGACAAGAGTCCTTGCTTCCCCCGCGATAACCCGCACACATCATCTCATCATAGATAACCACATTGATACCGTTGCCCTTGTGCCATCGTTCACAAAGACGATTGTCGATCACAGGAACATCCACCGCTTGAAGGGTTTTGGGGCGCAGGCGAGAACCTGTACAAAAAAGAGAAATGACAATTGAGGGGCCTAAAAGGAAAGGGGTACAAGTGACATTTCAGTGAAAAATGAGTTAAGTGCATAAATCCAAACTAGATACACCAAAGTAGAAAATGGCAAAGGGATTCAACTAAATTCCCACTCAATGCTGCTCTCTGGTGACTTGAAATTATACTGTTTTGAGAAACCTTCATCTGCTTACAAGCAAATGGGTATAAGCTCACTTGTATCTCTTTGCCATTAATACTCTTTTATCTATGGAGCTAATGTTTTGTATTCGTTTGTGACAGTTTGCTCCTATTCAAAGGTTTATTATAAACATTGAATAATCCTAAGATTAGGAAATAATTTAGAAAACAAAGACACAGCCATGTCAGAAACTACTCACAGTGAATGTAAGTATATATTTTATCTTTATTAATATTAACATGATAAAATTCAACCCACCAAGTACTTTTTAGGTTAAACATTATAATATTTCGTGTTGCAATATATTTTGATTTACAAAAAATACTACCAACACCTCTGTTGACATGCAGTAAAGTGTATTATTTGCGTCAGCTTTGGGTGTATAACTTTGCTGTACATGATTTTATGACTGGAAAAGCCAAAATGTTTATGTGGTCAGAAATTGAGGGTTCAAGAGGCTCTCAGGAGATAATATCTTGCCTTCTGAGGTTTATCACAGACCTTCCACCTACAGTTAACCATATAGATGCATTTAGTGACAATGCAGGTGGGCAAAACAAGAATAAGAATATTGTCCAATTTTTGGCTTATGTTGTCAGTAATACTCCTGTAGCATCGGTAGATCACCGATTCTTGGTGTCAGGACACTCCTTCATGGAGTGTGATTAGGATTTTGCTGTTATCGAAAAGGTAAAGAGAAAATGTTCTAATGTTTTTGTTCCTGATGACAGGTGTTCAGTGGTTTCCAAAGCTAGCAGAAAATTCAAAGTACAAAAGATGGAACTCAACGACTTTCGATCAATCCAGGCAGTGAAGATTCACACGAAAGATAACATAGTTGGCATCCGAAAAATGCAATGGCTGCATTTTGAGAAGTACACTCCATTCTCACTCTTCTACAAAGAGACTTTAAATGAAGAAATGCTCTTTGAACGACTTGATTTAAAAAAAAGTTCTGGGAGACCACCCATCATTGAGCCAACTTCACTCTATGAAACTCCACTAAAAATTAAACTACCAAAGTTCAGGAACCTAATGGAACTGCTCCCATTCATTCCTCCAATTCACCACAACTTCTACAAGTCACTGCCCCATGAAGTAGAAGGAAGGAAAAGAAAACCTACAGGAGCACAAGACACAACACGACAAGGAAACATGAATGAAAGAGAAGAAGAAATCGAGGACAACGATGATGACATTTTACAATCAGACTATGATGAGTAGAAAAAAACCCAACCAAAATGGAGGCGTCACATAATGAATAAACTTAGGGTCCCCATTATTTTATGTTTCACTAGGAAAGAAGAGAAAATAATAATTTTCAAGAATTTTGAGAAGACAATTTTTTCAAAAATTATTTTTAGTTGTTGTACTTTTGTAAAACTTCTTACTTTTTAAGTGCTTAAAATATTTTTGTATCAATAAAAATATGATAAAATGCAGTACTTTTATAAATTAACTGGCACAAACCCTTCAGAGCAAAAGGGGTACAAGTGCAGATGTTGGAGGCAGAAGGGTATAAGTGAATGCAAGGGCTTAAAGGATTGTATGATATACTAAAAAGATGATGATATAAATTGGTTTCAACTACATGAAAAGACAGCTAAAGTATGCAGCTTTCCACCTAAGTATACAAACCAAACAAAATTTTTACTCAGAATTTACAATAACCAACCAACTTTGAAGCCATTTATCTCAGAAGTAAGAAAAGTGCACTTGTACCCCTTTCCGTTTAGGCCCCTCAATTAATTTTGTATTTCTGTAGATTGTTTGTAAAATTTATTGTAATAATATATGACATAATAAATTCCTTTTTATTAGGAATTATATATTTAGTTTTTGTCACATGGACTTTATTAATATATTTTAAAGTATCTACTGGGTCTAGGATAATAGGTTTTACTTTAGCTTTGGACAACTCTAGTTTTTTGGTGCAACACCCTTTCTGAAAATCCCTATTGATGTTTATTGCTATCCTATCTGATTGGAAACTAATAGAATAAACATTATATTATATTTGGCTCGGGTAAACAATACCTTAGAATAAAATGCTAATCACTGTTTCCATCAAACCCATTAAAATTCATTATTAAATATTTTATTTGGTGAACAGTTAAATGATACATTGATGTATATATTTAAGTTAATTCAACCATAAAGTTTGTCTGATAGAACCAGGTATCACATCTCGGCGGTGAATCTAACACAAGGGGGACGAGGAGTGAACACAATTCTATTTACCTATAAATACCACCAAAATGAAAACGCAATATGACACCTCTTCTTTTTTTTGATGTCAAGGACCTAAAATGTTCTCTTTGAGTTTTTTTCTAAAAGGGAATTGACAATATATGGCTCAGTTTGATTTGTGAGCGTAGACTGTTTTTTTCTTTTATCCTCCCTTAGTAATTAACCTTATGTTTACATCATAACTATTTTCTCCATGATGAATGCTGCTGTGTCTTTATAACAGTGGTGTGGATACATACCGGCCTGCAGAGCCCCCCAGCCTGCAGCCCAGCCATACTGGCCAAGGAAGTCCTCTCCCTTCTCAGGAAGACAGATAGGTGCAATGTGAGGCATATACTGCACAGGACGGTCAAGCTTTAGCACTGCAACATCAAACCGGTCCGCCTGTGGCGTGAACTTGAAATAGGGGTGCACTCGGATCTCACGGACACCGAATGTGTAGGCTGGAAGAGGTTCAACGGCTGAGTTGATGACATAGTCTCCTAGCGTCACCTGAACCTGCCGAGCTGACGCTCTGTCATCATAGAATAAACAAATAAGAACACTATATTAGATATTTAGCTCTCCTCGGCATTCTAAATCCACCACACGTTATTATGACAAAGTACTAGGCTATAAGATTATTAATGTTCTTTATATTTAAAATTGACACCTGGACATAGGAATTGTAACCAGGACCTTTGGTGTACTAACCCAAAAGTCCCGGGTTCGATTCCTATGTCCAGGTGTCAATTTTAAATATAAATTATAATAATAATATTTAGCACCGCGTCTTACTACCCGTTTGGGTTATGCGCCTAAGTACTAATTACGCTAATGGATTAGGAATTGGGAGGGTTGAATTTAGAGGAAGTGAACCCGCATTTGAGTGGAGGGAGAGTGGAAAACCATTTAGGAAAAACCACCCCCAGTTCACCTGACCGAGATTCGAACCTCGATATCCCCGTCCTCGGCGGTCGAGCTCAACACGACTAGCGCATTAGCCAACTACGCCACCGAGGTGGGTTTTAAATTTAAAGAATATGCTATATAGATGCGGCTATTACCACCATAACTAACAAATATTATAGTGTGGTTATTTAATCCATAATTATTAATGGTTTTAACAATTAAAAAATATATATCGTATCAATTTTGTAGTTTTGTTCTAATATTTAGAACTTTTACTTAGGATGTAAACCAACCTGGTTTAAATGGTCTAATGTCATATTACATAAAAATTCAAAAGTTGAACAGACCTAAATTTTAAGGTCCTACACCTAAATATTCTTTTAATCCATCATCGATGTAACTATACAAGTGTAGCTGAATTAGGTCTTGATGATCATGTGATGGAGTGATTATGACCTTTACTAGTAATGTATTGAGTTAGGGAAAAAATAATACTTTGGATACACAAACAGGATATCACTAGGACCTAATGATTTGATCACTGAAAAATATTTATTATACTCTCAATTATTATCTGATAGCAAATTTTAAACTAGTGTTTGTGTGTGTGTTTAGAAAGACCATGGAATATAGCTGTGTTGTGTGTTTAGTTAGACTGGCCATGGAATATAACTGCTTAGAATGACCATGGAACATGACTGTGTTTAGAGTGTCCATGGAATATAGCTGCTTAGAATGACCATGGAATATGACTGTGTTTAGAATGGCCATGAAATATAGCTGCTTAGAATGACTATGGAATATGACTGTGTTTAGAATGGCCATGGAATATAGCTGCCTAGAATGACCATGGAATATGAGTGTGTTTAGAATGGCCATGGAATATAACTGTTCAGTCTTACCAATCCATGGCATTCCTTGTTCATACATACCTAGCAACGCAGTGCCCTGCTGTGATCACATGGTATCTGTTGACCAGAGAGCCTCCACAGCGGCTAGAGCCGATACGGATGTAGGCCTATAGAGCAAGGATAAGCAAGTTGTATCGTTATCAAATACTAGACTACTACATTTATCTGAAATATTGTCCTCATGAGTGGTATGGGTGACCTCATAACTAGACCGTAACTTTATCTTAAGCTCCTTACTTCCTACCTTTAGATGCATTCTTATGATATTTATCTCACTTATTAAATGAACATATTAGCATTTTTTGCAGAAAGAATGTTAACTAAGAGATAAAGTAAGAAGGGAAGGGGTGGAATATGAATATAACCAATTCACTGACTTCAGTGGCAACAGATTATATTAGCATTGCATGCTAAGGTTAAGAGCAGGTTAGCTAGAAACACATAGAGAATCTCTAGATATATTAATATTCCATTGAGTAAAGACTCTAATTAACAGTATGAGAAGAGGGGAGTGAAGTGCACGTAAAGAGAGTTGCATGATGACTGCAGCACCCGACGAGATGCAAACTTATCGAAACAGTTATTTAACGTTTTTACTTGTCATTAGTATTAGAAAAGGTCACCTCCATGATGGTACCCATTGTCTGAATCAATTGCAACCAATGTATCACGTTACTCAAGCCCCATGTCATTACGGTCGTTCGTACCTACCTATCACCTCGTGTGTAGAATGCCGCTTCACAGCTGTATCTTGAAATAGCCAAGCCTCCCTTACCATCATACAACATCGGACTGATCCATCGATCCAAACCAGGCATGATACTTCTATGATATACGATTAGAACCATCGATCATCAAAACAGTCTTGATTGATACTTACTCAGTATAAATGCTGTATCATCGTTATTCACAATCGATATGTGTACATAATCACTATTTATTGGTCAGTCATACATCATATAACTCTGCATTTGTTCATGATTCATATATACAAGTCAATGGCGTGTGTATTCTAACATCGCTCATTGATCAGAACCACTTTTAATTCATCAGGTTCATGCATCATGTGGCTTTGTATTTTGTTAAAGATGCATCTATCCTAGACATTTATTATGTTTAAACGACATTAGTCTTGCATAGGATTTATCAGTGCTACACAAACAAGTGAAAGTAAAACTATAATTTTATATATATATATATATATATATATTTATAAATTCGCTGTTTGATTAGTAGAAGAATTGAATTTCTCAGTTTTCACCTATGTCAGGAATATAGCCTGGGATCCCTTGGTATAGCCTAGTAAATAGATTTCTACACTTTCAATTTACGGATCAATGTATTGATGCGCTACTGATTGTGTTAAGGTGACAACCCAACTCTAAAACTAGCTCAGATCAGAAAATGTTAGTATGGAGGTGCTAAATGAACGAAGGTAGTATGATCAATGAAGGGTAATTTAAATTATATTTTAAGGAGGTATTATTCATGTTTGTATCAAATCTCTATGGTAGATAGTGGTAAAGATTCAAAAGACTCCAAAATTGAAGTGGCTCTATTGCTAAATATGATGGGTGAAAAGGGCCTAGAGGTACACAATACTCTTTAATACAACTAGTAATTTAATATAATTTAATAAAAGCAGAGCAATAATCAAAAATATATATTAGTTGAACTTGAAATGTTCATGTCCCCAAAAAAGGACGTGATATATGATAGATTTCTCTTTCATATTAGGTAACAGGAGGAAATGAACAATTTGATGACTTTATAACTGATTTGAAGAAGCTATAAAAATGCGTGAGTTTGGTGATGATGATACCACAGATTCGACGAGCCGATATAGCGCATAGAGCTGTGTTGAGAATACGGAGTAGAGAACTACAAGAACGAATACTTAATGTGGATAATCTTAATTATTAAAGTATTCAAAACAAACTAATGAGGCTACTAGGTGTTATGTGAAACAATTACAGGGAGAACAAGAATCGAGAGTCGATACAATTTAAAGCAAACTGAGATATTAGATAAGTAGTGAGAAGAATTGAGAAAAAGTTATGGAAGACCAAAAATAGCTCTGAACGAGGCTCGAACAGCAATTAATAGACTGTAAATATTATAGTAATATATATTAAAACAAAATATGCCCAGCGTACGGTTGACGCTGCAACAAGTGTCAGAAATATGGACACTATGAAAAAAAAGTGTATAATCCGAACGTGAAAGAAATGCAAGAAACCAAGAAAGGTGATGATGATCCATAATATCCATAATATCCATAATAAAAGAAAACGAAGTCAAAGATTACATTGAGTGGTTTTTAAAGGTTAGTTGTTAATATAAAGACTTTATAAAAAAAATATTTTAAAATTGACAAAGGATCACAAGTAATTGTTATTACAAAAGCAGTACTCACCAAGCTGGAATAAGTAGTTCTGTGATTATTAAGTCATGGATTATTTTGGAAATGTTTGATAGATTTAAGATCAAGCTAGTTGGTATTGTAAATATAAGCTTTACAATTAAAAACCATAGTAATAATTTAGTCTTTTTTGTTAAAGAGGCTGGAATGCTATGTTAGGGTTGGGATTCTGCTGTATTCTAGAACCAATACCAAAGGCGAATGCTATTAGGTTTATAAAAGTAAAAAGATTTGTTAAAATAAATATTGACGGGTAGTTTAAAAACGTATTTTAAGGGTAAAAAAAGGCAGTTCTTGTTGCTAGGCCACCCAGGAGGGTACCTCTCACTATTAAGCCAAGGTCAAATAAAAAATTTGAAAGCTAACGGAAATATATGAGGGCTTGACTGAATGGGTTTGTAACTTGGTGATAATTAAGAAAAATGGCAAGTCTATTAGACTATGCCCTGGTACAAAGGAGTAAAGTAAGTGGTAATATATTGTTAAATACCTACCCTTGAATATATAAGTAAAGTTAAATAATAAAGGCTATTTTAAAGTAGTTGATTTTAAGGATGGTTGATATCAGCTATGGTTATATGAAGAATCAAGTAAAATTTGTGTTTTTGATATCCTTTTGGGGTATATATGTTTAATAGATTACCATTTGGGCTGAATTGCTCATAGGAACTTTTGTTCAAAAAATTAACAATGATAATTTTGCTCACATCCCAGGTGTTGTCGTATACTTTGACGATTTGCTCATAGCCGCAGAAGATATACAAACGTATGATGGTACACCTTAAGTCTTTTAGCGTGCCCTAAACTTAAATGTTAAGCTTAGCCCTAAGAAAATTCAATATAGGGTGCAACAAGTAGAATATATTGGTTATAGATTTGATAAATCTGGTATGAGTCCATATAGTAGAAAAATTTAGGAGCTGCTTAGAAGTAGAAGACTATGGTAAATACTACAAATTAAGGAAAATTTCATTCAGCCTGAGAAAATAAACTATTCCGGAGAAAAAGAAAACAAAATCTCGAGTTCGATTTTTTTGACGATCACCATACTTTCTCTACCTGTAAGATAGAGAGAAAGTAAAAATGGAAAATAAAAGGAAGTTATATGAATATTAATACAATAAACATACGAAAGGACAAGATTATTTTGAAAATTGGTGCTACACTGTCATCAGGAAAAGGAAAATCTGGGAACCTACAGGAATAAAAAAAAAAAAATTGGACCAATGTCATACATAGTAGAGCAAGAAAAAATAAAGTGAGGTGAAATATTTTATATTAGTGTCATTCAGAAAATTAACCTATATAAGGTAAAATGTAATAGCACCAGGAACGTCGTGTTCATTTTTAAATTCATTGAAGACTAAAACTGGATAAATATTCTGAACGAATTCAATACAGTATAAGGGTTGTGCACCTTCCTGTGCGATATCAATCTATAGATAACATGAATTAAGACGGCTTAAGGCAGATTACTACGCTGTCTGGGTTGTTTTTCGCTTGAGGAGGAGATGTGATATAACTAATGCTTATATAATTATTGTACCTTAACTTATATATGATAAGATTAGTGTATGAACAAATTATGGAGACACCACTCAGGTAAGATATAATAAAAAGAGCGGTCATGAGAGTATACGCTGGAAAAATACCTTCGTAATATAAGATCATCAGTAGCGAGACGTCGGGATAGGCAGGATAAGTTCAGCTATCCCTAAAGGTTTTGAAAAAGGAGAGAAAACATCCCATTACATAGAACCGATGTAGAATTGAAATTTTAATGGTCATTTTTAAAGCGTAGTGACATGTTAGCATGCGAAGTAAATGTGTAAGTTCCTTTTGACGAGATAATCCGATATCTTTCCGCTTAACGCACCTGGAGAATCAGACCTTCGAGGAGCTATAGAGGGTAATGCGCGTGCAACTATTAATCTGAGATACTTAGGGCGACAAGCAAGCCGGCTATCATCGACTTGTGAGTGTTAAATTCTCAGTATAGTATATGTTGTGTTTCAAACGTTTATTCGAGTGTAGATTAGTTTAGTTTTGTAATAAATTTCTTAATATAATATTTAAGAGTTATGTTTTAGGATTTAGTGTATCTACCGTAGAAAAAATATGGAAGTTGCTGTAGACATCAACAATGAATCTTTCGGTTCAGTTGACTTTTTGTTAAATAATCCTACCGAGGCTTTGTTTTTTGAACGAAAAGTGCAATTAAAAGGAAAATACCAAAATTATATATTCCATAGAAGGTACGGCAAAAAAAATAAATAAATAATAATAAATATTATATTATTATTGTTATATTTTTTTTCCTGTACCTTCTGTGGAATATATAATTTTGGTATTTTCCTTTTAATTGCACTTTTCGTTCAAAAGACAAAGCCTCGGTTGAATTATTTAACAAAAAGCAGTAGTAGTAGTAGCAGTAGTAGTATTTGCAGTAGTGGTATTAGTGGTAGTAGTAGTCGTCTTCCAGCACTATATTATTATATAACTTCATAAAAATCCCATTTACGATATCATTAAGTGTGCCCCTTTATGAGTGTTCATGACTAAGCTTACCTCAAAATTATAATCACACTTCGCCACTGGTCATTATAAAATGAAGATACTTTATGTACCTGCTAAGCATTATTTAAACTTCACATAAAGTGTAGTTCAATATTAAACAGTGTTACACATATGATAAGTCTTGAGACAAAATACAACAATAAATATTAATGATTTGGATTGATGGATCTCAAGAAGATACATTGTTGTATGATGAATAATTCTGATTAATAAACAATGATCAAGTACACAAGTAGATATGACTTGGACAGACGAATCATAAACAAGTGCAATGTATTTGAAGTATAATGCATGACTTGGGTTGATGGAGGATGATATTTGATCCTAATCAATTACCAATGTTCAAGAACAGATAGAGATTTGACTTGGATGGACGAATCATAAACAAGTGCAATGTCGTATGATGCATGACTCTGATCAATAAACAACATTACAAATATTGACTGAGTACGAAGCATGACACTGATCAATCTTATAAGATTAACCCCAAACGAACCAAACAAGGGATAATTCTTACCACTAATGGTCAGATTTTGTTCCAGTCAATAATAGTTAGAACCTTTCTGATACAACCTCTTTTACACTAAGTTGATATCCTAATTAATTAAATCATACACAACTCAACAAATGTATGACTCTGATCTTGAATGGTAAACTAGCCCCATGGTGTAGTGGTCAGTGCATCTGGCTATGAGTCTAGGGGTTCCAGGTTCGTTTCCCGGCTAGTACCTTGGGTATTTTTTCCGAAAGACAAATCACCCCAATGGTCACCAGTGTTTGGTTAGTTAGGCCTAAGTGTTGCCATTGTTTGCACACCTCCATACTCACTATCACCACCACATCCCATTGGGACATGGAAAGAACCTCCACGGTAAGAATGTACGATTAGTACATTTGGACGTCCCCTGGGACACAAGATAATCTTTCCACAAGCTGAGCTAAGAATGATGTAGCCCAGACGTGCAATATTATATTATCACATTGAATAGTTACACTTTGGTTCCAGCCAAAAATATTTAGAAATATGATGATACACGTACTTTCCCAATAAGTTAATATCCTATAAGTTTCACCATAGCCGAGTCAACTAACGTATGAAACTTGCCATAATAGTTTCTACTGTGGTTTAAGTAATTGATAAATAAAAATATGACGAAACACCCCATTACTCATTAAGTCGATATCTTAAAAGTTTCACAATATCCATCATCATCATTTGTTTACAGGATGTGGGAGGGTCAGTTTATTAAAATGCCTCCATCATCCTATATTCTTCCACCATTCTTTTTCCTGTAATTGCTTAAATTCTTCTCCTCTTACTTGCACACATTCTATTATCTTCTCCTCCCATCTCTCTCTTGCCGCCCTTGAGGTATTTTTCCTACATACTTCATTTCCTTAATTTTTACTGGGATCATCTCCTTCTCAATCCTCATTACATGGCCATTCCATCTCAGTCTCAGTTCTTAGAGTTTTCCGCCTTAAAATGTTCACTAAATATATAAAATATTCTCTTCAAGGGGGCTCATACTAATGGATATATGCTTGTTTTCCGGGAGGAGATAGATCAGAGAGTCTATATTCAAGATATTAAGTTACTACGAAAATGTATACATAAAATTGCAAGAATTAATCATTTCAGCAAGTCTTTGGTGCTAAATACTTAAACCAAACCAAAGTTAAAATCGAATACTACATTCCTTATTACAACCCTTCCAAAAATTTTACAATCCAGTGTCATATCTAGCAAAAGCTTGGCCACTCCAAGATGAATCGTAGAGAAAACACACCAAAATGCGTCAAACTCCGCTCCCCTCTCTTGGTGGTAGCAGAAAGAAAGCAAATATTATTTCTGTGAAACACTTTGTTGGTGCAGCTACACGACCAATTAAAGAATAAGTCCTATTTAGCTGAAATATTTATAACAAAAGAAGAAGATATAGCAAATGAAGAGAACAGTGAAAAATCAGTCACGTAACCTACACCACTAATGACCAGCATGAAAACACTGATGAATACTGAAAATAAAAACGATATCGACGAGGCCCTAAAACTGTTCTCAAGTACGCTTCAAGAAAAGTGTGGACACAAAGCCTGAAGGTATTGGGAGGTACATTGTACTCCCCAATGCAGACCTGCATATACCAGAATCAAGCCCCATTTTAGAATAAAGATGATTTACAAGAGAAGAACAAATTGGGATACCTAAATGACATAGTCAGCCACATATGATGGGAAAATTTGTACCAAAAATATTATTGCTGCAATTCATAACTTAGGAGAGATGGCTTATTCAAACGAAGAAAAAGTAAAGGCAAACAAGGAAACCCTTTCAGACCGATTCAAATTCAACGCAGAATCTGAATATGAGGACGTAAAAAGTATCACAGTGAAGATGGTACATGATTTTCTACGCAGGTCAACACGAGACCGGGCTAAGTTGAGCACCACCGAGGAACTACAGAATACCATAAGCCCTCTACCTAGGAATAAAACGCCATGGCATGACCAGCTTACTGATGAAAGTTTGAAACTATTGTTGCCAAAAGTGATAGCCCTTCAACAAATTAATCTGAACATAGTGATAATATTTTATCAATTTCCGAAAATATTAAACAAACTATGATGGTTAATATGTCAAAACTGAGAAAAGATCAACTATCAAGGCTTTTACAAAAGCTCATTGAAAGTAAATTTCCCACCTAAATGTCAAAAATAGTGAAGAGCTTCTTACAACATTGATAGTTTAAAGTCATGGCACTACATGCCATACGTGTGGGAGTACCTCAGGAATCTATACTGGTCTACAACCTGTACTCAAAATTAATATCCGTAGTAATGATCAACGAAAACATTTAATTGAGACTCTTTGTGGATGACTAATTGATTTCCACGATATTCAAAAATATAAATCAGGCAAGCTTATCAATGCAACCATATATTATAATTTAACTATAAGACTGGTTCAATAAATTACGGTTTCAAGTGATTATGACCAAATCTGCGGCGATGTTGTTATCGAGGTCAAGAAAAAAATCTATAATTCGAAAATGAAATCCCAATTCACGATGAACTCAAATATCTAGGCATAATTCTGGGCAAGAAACTGACATGGAAACAACATATTGAATACACAAAAACCCATTTCGGTGGCCGCATGAAGTCGTCACTATAGCAAAAGGATGGACGATGACGGGGAAATTAGGTTTCAAATATCGGTTGGGTGTGCTGAGGTTGTTTTAAGCATCCAATAGCTCCTTTAGTAGACTCCAGAAGGTTTGAGAGCCATAACCGGGGTAAACGGAAGAAAGAACACAGCAGATAAAGTACCAATGGAATAATGTTGATGGAAATACACACATGGGTTTAAACACAAAATCATACATGGAATCAGACACAATAATGAAATAATAAGAAATCTAGAAACCTAGGATGAAACAATTGTGAGAAACAGTGGCATTACAAGAGGCCAAAACTTAGATAACATGTAAAAATAAAAACTCGTTTACATTTTCTTGAAACCAATTCCACACCTCACTTCACTCACAGCTCAATTCCATTCTTAACGAGTGAAATTATGTACTAACTTGTTAAGTTATCTTTCAGGAAACGTGAGGTGTATCAACAAGTCATGTAATATAAGCACCACAAAAATAGGATCAGGGCTCAGGACTCTGACAATGTGGATATCTCTTTTATTGTTCAAGCTCGGGTAAAAATCGTTCGTAGAACCCAGACAGATAATATAAATAGGCCGCATGGGGTCCGATTCATGATTCTGTGCAGCCAAAGGGCCTTTTAATGAACCAACAAACAATGTGACTGGATTTATCTTATTATAAACGTAGTAGGAATACAATATTTGAGATTATGACATTTGTAAATTGTAAATTTGTAAATTGGTGAGATCTAGCAAGTGATGTTAGTGTACTACAATTTACTCACTACTCATTAAATATCGATTCTAAAAATGGTTATATTTGTGCACCAAGTATTTAGAATATTTGTCAACAAACAAGTGTGTTTTAAACGAAATAAACACAAGAGTGATCATCACCAAAACACATTGCCATCTGTTTTAAACGTGACTTCAACAAGAGAACTAACTAAAGCCATTCTCACACTTGATGCAAATATAAAGTTTCTAATTTTTGGCAAACATAATAAATTTATAGGACAAGTCTTAGCATTTCATCTACTCTTAATTAAATTTTTGATATGGTAAGTATTTTAAAACTGATATTATTCCATTTAAGATGGTGACAATATATTGCTTTCTGAAATGCGGCCCCCACACTATTTTGAATGTTCAATGTGGCTTTATGGTCAAGAAAGTTTTACAAGCCTGCAATAGAGATTTGGTCTGGACACACTATTAGGCTTCCACTGGTAAACTCCAAGATTTTTATATAAAGTACGTATGGAAATAAATTTTACATGTTAGTTTTGTTTATTTCTAATCCAGACCATTCGATAAATTGTATGGACATCGATTTTCAAGGAAATATTAAACCTGTTATTGTTTGCGTTTGATATCTTCATTCAGTTACATCAAAAGGTAAGATCCAAAATGATAATAATGATAAAGTGTGTTTTCATAAATTTGTATCAAACAAATAAGGGAACATTACTTTAAATATAATTTTAACAATTTTCATTACACCTAAATACACTGAAACTCACTTCATTAGACCAACATTCACTAGAGTCCAATTTAAAAAAACCTGAACTTCACTGGAAAAGCCTCACAACACAAACCAAACCCTGATCAAAACTTGATTAAACTAACCTCATCACTTCTTATCTTTAAGAAAGGGCAAGACAAAAACTTTGTAGACTTTAGTTGCTTTTAAAAATGTATTTTTCCCTAGTTCTACCAGATCTAGTGGGTGGTGAAGAAATAGAGTATTTTGTTCAAAATTAATGAATTGTACTTCTATTAAATTATACTGTGTTGGTTAGTTTAACTAGATGATTCATCCAATATGACCCACTTTTTCTTAACTAATATAAGTGTATATATAATATATTAATATGCTTGAAGAAAAATATAATGTAAATATTGTTTGATATTTTTATATATGTATTACAGCATCTGACATAATGTTTGTAGTTAAATCAAATTTGAAAATTTCCTCTTTTTTATTCATACAACTTTTACACGGTTTCACATTTCAATACAGCATAAAAGTTGTGACAACATAATTATATAAATGTTTTGTTCACTTTAATTATAACTATCACTGATTATGAACTAGATACATGCAACATTTAACTAAAGATAATATTATTAGTGCGTAGTTACTATTTATCATAAATTATATTTGTATGTATGAAACACATTCCTGGGTATAGCCTTAAAAAGGTGCCTATAGGCCCAAACGGCACACCAAGTTTATTTCAGACTCTTAACGAATCTCTGAATATTAGTATTCTTTCACTAATATTTTAAAATAACAATCCATCAATGTTAGAATAGACAGATCCCAGTCAATGTAAAGTAATAAAATAAAAGTTGTGTGGTATTTTATTACGTAATTTGTGCAGAAAGTTAATATCTCCAGTTAAGTTTGTAAGTGAGGTCTAGTTCGTACGACTCACCTGCCAAGGGAAGCTGCCGAAGCCAGCTTCATCTCCTCCAACTATTCTTCTCTGAGCTCCAAGAGATGGACCCAACTTGCCAATGGACACGCCACACCCTGAGGACATTCAGCAACCACACACCCGTATCTCAAGTAATACCCTTGCACCACGATACCACAATATGGTGACACTCAAACCTCTCAACAAATAGAGCCTTTAAACTTGACTAACACAGTTTATACAAACTGGATAAGGTTGATAATATACAAAAATATCTGACCATGAAAGGTTTTATGATATATTAGGTATTCATATATTTAAAAGTTAATGTATCAACAAAATATATAACGTATTCAATTTTAATAATATCATAATTCATGACATTGGTACTTGAGATGTTATGGATGATTTGTGATAAATCATGCTCTCAATTAGTTATTGAGTATGATCAATAATATTTAGGTGTGTAAATAATATATGGGCTCAAATTAAGTTTTATTTTAAATCTGTATTGTAGATTTTTATGTAACTATATAGTATTACAATATAAGTATTTGAACCTTTCAATAAGTTTTACCTTTAAAAATAACATAACACGGCCTTTTCTGTATGGTTTGGTTAATTTTATTTATTTCTGTTATATTTGGAGGTAAATATTTGTGTTTTTGAGTATCCTGATTAACAGGATTCTTGTTGCCACAGGGTGAATGCAAAACACTGGTATGTGCTCATTTATGTTATGAAAGTTGTTTTGTTTTATATTTTTAGTATAAATACTATACAATAGCAAAACTTGAAATCATGTCGAGAAATGTACTGATAGTACTAATTTACTATCCAAGTTCTATGAAAGATAATAATCCTACATGGCGACAAATCATCAGGCTCATATTCAACTCCCCCTCCCTCCCACACCTTACCATACACAAATCCCCTATTACCCCTCCCATGTATGAAAGGGTAGTAAGTTACTAGAATACTTTCAAAACAGAGTAGGTTTTACAATTTTTATTTTTAAATAACCATGTTTAATAAGCTATACGAGAAACAATAAAAATGTTTAATACCCTTGAATAATGATTACCACCCAAAAGGATAATAAAAAAAGTATGTTGTCCATACATTTTAAATTTCTGAAGCTCAATTAAAATTTAGGAGCTTTATACTATCTTTCTTTATAAACACTCTCTGCCCAAATTTAAACCACAGTACCTGTGACGAGAAATAAACAGAAAGTCCTGGTTAAAAAAATGCCCATAAAACTCATTTTGCACTAATAATGTAATATGTAGAATTTACAATGTAGATTGACTCATCAACCCCGGGAGTATGCAGCTGTAGGTACGTACGTGTACAACAGGTTGCATATCATCAGGCGAGCAGAAGTGTCCGGCCGCGAGCTGAGCCCGCGCTAAATGTGACCCACGGATACTTTTGTGATGAGTCATTGGTGGGGGAGCTGAAGAGGATTTTTAACACCTACTGTGATGTGACCACCTAGTGGTATGCAACGTGCTGTACACCCATGTACTTACAGCTGCGTACTCCAATACGTTGTTTGTGTCTTTTAACTTTAATTTACATTTAATAATACAAGATTACATTTCCGAACATTTTTTTACTCAGATTTTCTGTTCATTAACACTCAGATAGCTGTGGTCTAAGTTGGGCAGAGGGTTTACATACACTCTGTAATGTAAGTAGTTTTATTTAAGATGAGTTGACTTCCATGGTTAATAGACTCGTTTGTTTTTATAAAATATATTCAGGTAGCACTTTATTATTTTGCTCAGTTTATAGTATCATTTCTATTTCTGGTTTAGTTTTCAATTTAAGTAATGAATAGATGAAATATTACCAAAGAATTAAATACAACAATCCTAATATTTAGAATGGTGGAAGAAATTGTTATATATTAAAAACCTTTCTTATTAAAATTAAATTTAACTTAACAGAATCACATTTTCACAAAAATGATGTTTTTTGCAGAATGAATAAATTTTGAAAACAAATAATTTAAACTAGCTTACAGATTTTAAAATCTAGAGTAGTTTCTGAGAAATACTGTGACAAACAACAAAAACCAAAATTTAATAAAAACAAATATTCTGAAATATAGAAAAATGTATAAAATATTAGCTTGATCTGGAAGGGAATGTATGGGTTACATTCAAGCTATACATAGACCTACACAATGTAGACACATTGGAGTGTGATTGTACTGTACATTAGGCAAGCGTGTTTATGTACTGTACAGCATATTAATATCAAAGTTATTTCACTATCTAATATACCATTAATCAAACTGTTAGAACATGCTGTATGCTTTATAGGCTACTAAAAATTCATATAAATAATAACATTAATTTATCAAAGACTAATTCAGAAATATCAGATAAGCGTGAAAAACTTTAAGAGGATATGTAGTCTATTTAAGAAGATGAAAACTAATTACATTTAAGTTTTAATACATATGCAAAATCATTTATGTTTAGTTAATCTACCGTCTTTAAAACTAGAACACAAATATTTAAGAAAGCAACGCTATTCAATTAAGTTTAAATGAAAGATTAGGTTTGGGGGTGAATGATTATAATTACAAACATGAGCCTTATCTAGATTATAATCGAACAAACTGAAAAATGACACCTAGACACTGGAATCGAACTTGGTACGCTTGTCTTAGCGTGCAAATGTTCTACCATGGAGTTTCCCAAGAATATTCCCGTACCTGGTCATAACCTAAGCTCGAGACGATCCCTGGATAGCCTAATGGTAGAGCATTGGCGTGCTAAGTCTAAGGACCCTAGTTCGATTTCCATGTTCAGATGTCATTTTTCAATTTATTCTATCAAAACATATATGATTGATGGGTAATAAATGGAATCGAAAACAATTTTATTAATAAAACATAGGATTTATATATATATATATATATTTATATATATAATTTATGTATCATTATTAACACTAGAACACCAGATTATGGTCTTGAAATAAGTATCAATAACTCACTGCCATATAAGAATATTAATTACCTGTTTATATAATTTCCTTTTGAAAAAAATATGCACTCAAGCAGCCATAATTTAGTGGTTTATTAATAAAATCACAACCACAGCTTCAGGATATTTTAATGCAATTTATCATATGGTGATAGTATGCTTCTAATAAAAGTTTGAATTCTTTATTTGTTTGATCAGTAAAAAAAATTAATAACTCAACAAATACCTGAAAATTGTATAAATGGTTATTTCAAAGTCATAAATGAGCTTAAAAAAGAGTAATGCTAGAGTTCAATTCAATAATTACAGTAAATTTAATAGATAAGTCTACGCAAAATTAATTGCTTACTATTAATGTTTAGTGAAGATATAAATTACAACTACTGTAGTTCCAGAAATACCTTAGGTGAGTTCTCGTACGCGTGCTGTATTGCTAAAGTAGGGGCAGATAACAAACACAAGGAAATACAAAGAGCCAGTAGTGTCTTAAATCAGTCAACCTCGTGGAAACATACGATATATTTACATGACTAGCATAGCAGTAAGATAAACCAACGTTATATCAGCATATTTTAGCACCACGTCTTTCTGGCCGCTTGAGCTATAGTCATAATGTATATTCTCAATATGATATTGGATAGTCTGTATGTGTGTGTGTGTGTATGTATGTATGTATGTATGTATGTATGTATGTATGTATGTATGTACGTACTTGGGTATGTATGTATGCATTGTTTTATCTTATTATTGATTAAAAGTGACCCTAAGATTCTGTAGCTCCTTCCCTATAATATAACTTTTAGCAATAGAACTTATATTCCTGAGATATTAAATGTATCCAGTTTTCAAGGTTATTTTTCCCTTATTGAGACTGGTTTAGCCGTTTTACCATATTTTAAATATTAAAACTAAATTGAATATTATATTAAATTGACAAAACTAGTTCACTGATCACTATTTTGCTGTTGTCAAGTGAAAAATGCAAAGAGGCGCACGTGATTTCAATTTCTGGTTCAGTGTTATGTGTATCTCACCTAATATCCCGGTTATTCATTTGTGAGATGGATATTGTGTTCTTAATATCCCAGTTATTAATCTATGTGATGGACAATGTGTTCTTAATATCCCAGTTATTCATCTATAAGATGGACATTGTGTTCCTAATATCCCAGTTATTCATCTGTAAGATGGACATTGTGTTCCTAATATCCCAGTTATTCATCTGTAAGATGGACATTGCGTTCCTAATATCCCAGTTATTAATCTGTGTGATGGACAATGTGTTCTTAATATCCCAGCTATTCATCTGTAAGATGGACATTGTGTTCCTAATATCCCAGTTATTCATCTGTAAGATGGACAATGTGTTCTTAATATCCCAGTTATTCATCTGTAAGATGGACATTGTGTTCCTAATATCCCAGTTATTCATCTAGTAAGATGGACATTGTGTTCCTAATATCCCAGTTATTCATCTGTAAGATGGACATTGCGTTCCTAATATCCCAGTTATTAATCTGTGTGATGGACAATGTGTTCTTAATATCCCAGCTATTCATCTGTAAGATGGACATTGTGTTCCTAATATCCCAGTTATTCATCTGTAAGATGGACAATGTGTTCTTAATATCCCAGTTATTCATCTGTAAGATGGACATTGTGTTCCTAATATCCCAGTTATTCATCTGTAAGATGGACATTGTGTTCTTAATATCCCAGTTATTCATCTGTAAGATGGACATTGTGTTCCTAATATACCAGTTATTCATCTGTAAGATGGACAATGTGTTCTTAATATCCCAGTTATGCATCTGTAAGATGGACATTGTGTTCCTAATATCCCAGTTATTCATCTGTAAGATGGACATTGTGTTCTTAATATCCCAGTTATTCATCTATAAGATGGACATTGTGTTCCTAATATCCCAGTTATTCATCTGTGAAATGAACATTGTGCTCCCAATGTCCCGGTTATTCATAGGTTATATGGGATATTAACAATTTAAATTGTGTCCTTTGACATTTAGCATGGGTATCAGTAGATTGGAAGAGATTTCATGTGTAAGAAGACGAGGAAAGAGAAGCTACAAATTATCTCTAGGGCTTGGTTGAAGTATGTTGACATAGAGTAAGTAAATGAGTAAGAATGTATTGTTTGGATGATAAATATAATCTTTTGTAAACTGCTTGCGATATCTATTAAGGTCAGTGAAATTAGTTAATGTATACTATATAGTACTATACAGCCTTTCCATGCATATTGAGTGTGGAGTATGTTATCTAATGATTCGACTAGTAGGCAAGTATTATTATTTAATAATGTTAGAAAAGGCACATATAGCGGTGCAATTTAGCAGATGACTGACCAAAATCAATCAAGTACCTCAGGTAGATATAACCAGAGTTATTCGAGACAAGGACAATAGAGTGAGCCTACATTATAAGTAAAGATACGTTGTAAAATAAACCAGAACCTTGAATTAGAGACTAACTACTAAGTTATATACAATACAGGATGGTTCATAATGGTATACAATAAAGTGGTAAAGTGGAATATACACTGAAAAAGAAACTAAAAGTCTCATAACAACATATTGCCAGGACCATTTTGTTATCGAGGTCTGGAAAGGTAGCGTGGTTGCATTGCACCTGCGTCATTTGGCGTGCCGGAGACAAGGAACGGCACCTTCGGTAACTTGATGTGATTTAAAGTAGCTAGTAAGATGGGGTGCCAATACAAAACGAGGATCTGACTGATACAGCTCTGATTTAAGGTGAGGAAAGGCAGAATTCCCTACTCGTACGTAAGCTGCACCCAAATCTAAGGATATTTATGGCACTGAATCGTCACCTGAGAGAAACCGGTCACTTTGCACCTGTGATGGTCAACGTTGGGAGGCCATGACGTCACAGGGCCGTTGCAGCGGAAGAGACAATTCTGTATTCTGCGGAACGCTCACCGGATATAAGTACACGGTGACTATACTAAGATCACAAACGTCCATAAGGAAAACAGTACATGACCTTATCACTGTACCCCCTATAATTGCAACCTGTGCAGGAATTGAACCCAGCTTTTGAGCAGAGTGCTGGCAATGGATGAAGCAACATTTACCAGAAAAGGCAGTGTCAATTTCCGCAACCAGCACATTTGGGCTGACACAAATCCAAATGCTGTCCTGGAAGTCCATTCACAATATCAATTCTCTATCAAAGTTCGGGCGTGAGTCGTGGGTCCTATTCTACTTGGACTGTATGAAATGTCTACACGACTACAAGGTGAAAACTACTTACACTTTCTACAGAACGCTATCCCCGAACTATTGGAAGACATTTCACTGGCAGTGCGGCTGAAAATATGGCTGATTCAGGATGGAGCCCTTGCACATTACGACCATTCAGTGAGACGCCACGTGGACGAATACTATCCCAGTTGATGTATTAGATGTAGTGAGCTTGATGTATGACTGACGCAATCTCTCGATCTCACCCTTGCGACTTATGTTTGTTGGGCCACATGAAGGGAATTGTGTACATCCAACGGCACGACACGAGAGAACATCTGTGGAATGCAATTGTTGCTGCTGGAAACACGATCCGGGATATTCCACACAACTTCCAACGATCTCAACAGTCGTAATTCAAGAGGGCTGGACTGTATTGTGAATACAATGGTGGACACTTCGAATATCTCTTATTAACGTGCAATGTTTCATTCTCAAGGTCAATACTCTACGACATAATGGTAGTCTCTGTCTGACATGTTCCTGTCAGTCTCTCGAGAATGAAGTGGCCCCGGCAATTGGGTCATTAGCTGAGTAAAGGCCTGCATATGTGGACCTTAAATTTTAAAAATAGCCACCCCAATGAGCTAAAAAAATTAGTGGTATTCAAGTAGGTATTTATCACATTGAGTATAGATTGAGTTTAGGCTTTACAGCGAGTTTTAGTAAATTTCAAGAAATATATAACAATATTTATACTTACAATATTTCAAATGGATTTTCTCTAATATATCCATGCATAAAACATATTTAATTTTTTTAACGGTTGTTTTTGGTCAAAAAATATGTTCATGTAAATTTATATTTTTAGCCGAGTTTAATGTAACTGTCCAAGGTACACACGTTTTAATCAGACAAAAGAAAAAATTGAGGTAATGTATGTTATGAAAATGATCTTGAACATGACTCAAATAATTAAACGCAAACATTTTTGAACGAACGTGAAGATTTTTAGTTGAGTTCAAACTAATAAAACTTCAATCATACTCAAATTATTTAGTAAGTCTACTGGCACTATTAAAAAAAGTTTTTGTTTTTATACATTATATGTGAAACAAAAGTAATCTTAATCTTTCAGTGAAATTTATGATTCAATCATCAGAAGAACTATTACTTATCCCAATACTTATTTTAAATCAAATGAATACCATTAATTTTGAAATCTGTTTGTTTCTTTGTTTGGGTTTAGAAAATTAAGTGATGGTATATCTAATTTTAATTTTTAAAACATGAATGCCCGAATCTTAACTAAGTCTTTGTGGAAGTTGGTGGTAGTCAAGAAGTTGCCCAGAAAGTTCATAAAGCAAAGCAGGAGAGAGTAGAATCGTGCAAGAAGAATAAACCAAAAACTTCCTGGAATAAATAACACTATTATAACAAGAATAAAATCCTTCCCAACTAAGCCATATAAACCGATAAATAATAATTACATATTAATGTGTAAATGTATATTATAGTGTTATGAATGTGTTAGTGTGTATCTTACACATGATGTACCACTCAGTTACTCTAACAAAGTAATATGATGAATAAAACAAATATTAAAAAGTATGATAGACTATTGTAAAATTATTAGGAGATAATCTAAAATACCTATCTTACTTTTTGACATAAAGATTAGGTTTTGCTTAAAGTTTATTTTCTACCTGTACTATATTTTTTTTACAAGCATAGAAATGTCATTTTTGTAATTTAAAAAGTATATATATTTAGGTTTGTAGTAATGTAAAATTATGAATTCATTGTTGAGCTGATATATGTATAAAATAGTAATATTTAGGTCTCAGCTATGTTTAATAAACGGGGTGGATAGCATAATTTTATGTGAAGCATAGTCATCACCACGAATAACTTTTCAAGATTCCCTCAACTAATTAGTCCCAGTTTATGTTTTGCTCTTAATATCCCGTCATAGAAAACTAGTATTGGTCAATGTTGATGTAGCAGTGATCCGAACTTATGGGAACGTGGACAAAGGAATCAGTCTTCTCTTGTCTGGTTTCTGGTGACGGGAAGGTCAGAGTTTGAATCTTGGGGGCTGTGATGAGGGTATTTATAAAAAAAGTTTCACTGCCTACCTCCAAGTAAATGAGGAGATCTTATTTCCAGGCTACACTGGGAACTCTTCTATTTATCCTTCTCACACCTACACCATCATTTAAGGTGCAAAATATAATAACTTGTTAGTTAAAATATTTGTAGAATATCATTCCAACTTCATTAGTGCAAATAGGTGAATAGGTTGGATGGTTAGTTAGAAGTAGTGGACAAAAAATGATCTAAAATTAATTTGATACAATTTAATAATGATATAATAATAACAGTAATACTAATTATTGAGATATCATCACGCGAAATAAATTTGTTAGTAATTGAGATGTGATCATTATAAAATAATTTCATAATATAATAATTATATATAAATGATATGACGATAGAATGATTCGATAAGAAAAATATATGATTGAGGAAGGAGAATTCAAATAAAAATATATGATTGAGGAAGGAGAATTCAAATAAAAATATATGATTGAGGAAGGAGAATTCAAATAAATATATATGATTGAGGAAGGAGAATTCAAATAAATATATATGATTGAGGAAAGGAGAATTCAAATAAATATACTATGATCACATGATTTAATGAAGATAGCAAGGTAATTATTGAAATCATTGTTGTTTATTCTAGTTTATGGTTCATAATTCACGCAATTAACTTTATTAAAAATTGCATTAGCACACCAATAAAAGTATATAATCCAAACCATCGATGTTCGCTAAACGTCGTCTGTACGTATGAACAATAGATGACCTTATTCATGCCAATAATTATAAGTTAACTCGATCTGTAAATATTATATTAAAATATAAATTTTGAGGTGAGTTCATTAATTATAATGTCAAAGTATCTCCCTCTATTTTATTCCCCATATTTTATCTAATTTTACGAACGTTGTCCAATTACCTAACTCTTTCATGATTTTCCTCGGTTTTTAAATGCTCTGTACCAGTAACAGGTAGTTTCAGTATAGATCTAATATATTCGATAGCTGACACTAACTCGAAGAACAAATACAAAAGCTCTAATCTCAAGATATAATAGAAATGTATTAAGATAAAGATATTGGTTGGATGGAGAGGAAAATAGGTAGAAAATTACATGTGGTGAAATATCATGTGAACAGTCCACCTATCGTGTCATGTCCTGTGGTTGGTCAATCCTTGGAGAGAAATGTTACAATATGCGTTAGGTAGATCGGAGTTGATCACGTGTACAGTAATACACTATACACTCAACTTAGCTACTAGTGTATATACATAAGTTTTAACATAAATATTATGTTTCAAACAAAAAGTCTAGGTAATTTTATTATGTATAAAATAACTATAAAGAGTTTTATGAAGTGGAAAATAAAAAACATTTTAACAAAGAGATAAATAAAAAATGTACTAACAAATTATTTTAAATTATATCAACACTTAGCAGTGAACACCTAGTGCCTGAGTAAAAATGTGATTGATTAACTATGAATCAATATTGCTTATGTCTTGTAGTTCATGACTAGGCTATATCATTTCTTCTCAAGAACACACATACAGTACCTAATCACGCTGTTCCTTTACGGGATGGCAAGAAACTGTGCAGACAGCTCAAAAAACCACTCCGTACATAACGCATCCTCAGTAACTTTCTACACCCTTCCCTCTCCTTGCATACATGCTCTTTTACTCTTAAAACTCTTAATGTTTCTCATTTTCACACATTTATCTAGAACAGCGGTTCTCAAACTATGGTACGCAAGCTGACAGGACAATACTAACATTTTCCCCTCAATTTGAGGAACTTATTTGTGTATATCAACACTAATGGCTCGTATACAACCAACACACCCGCTAGTCGGACTCGCAACTACACGATCGCTAGCATACTCGTAATTACGCTTTTACTTAATATAAAAATAACCTGTCTACAGTGAAAAGTCGCAACCAATAGGAATTAAGACAATTTAACCACTGAATAAAATGACAAATGTACCAGACAGCCAATCATAGATAGCACTGCGTTAAAATAATGATCCCAAATAACAAACTAACCATAGAGATAGTCCTAATATAAAGGCTGTTTTTTGTCATAACATTCTTTATCAACTGATTCAATTAAAATATCGTCAAAATCAGTAATATACAAATATGCCACGCCACGCCAAGAAGAATTGATCAATCCAAAGCAAAGAGCGTAGAGGAATACAAAAATCAAATTCATATTAAAGTTTTGAATTAATAAAATATAAAATATAAAATACATATTTTCATGGCTAAACATATATTATTTTTATTGAGATTAATTTTTTTTTACAGTTACACAATTTGTTGTCTTAGCTAGATCCAATAACTATTCATTTGATTTGATTACGGTAGTCTAGCTACATTTGTTTCTGATTGGCTGAACGTAAGACAACGTAACTATAGTCGATCAGTCGAGTTAAAAAGCAAGTCAGCCATGGCACGGCACGGATACGGTTGGCTCCGGTGTTTTACATACATTCTGATAATCTTATTAGAGAATATTATTATTGTATTACACTTTACTTGATTCACATTTGTTGAAATTTAAGTGCTAATGTTGCCACATGTATCTCTGAATTAATTTGATTTAGTTGGCGTAAAATACAAATCAACATGAAAAAGTGTCTTAGTAGAGCAACAACAGACAAAAAAAATTCTGCTGAAAATCCTGTACCATTAAGCTCTACTTTAAAATCAAGATGAGAGAATTCCTTCAAAAATACGAAAAATTGTAAAAATTATTATCCTGATTACATTAATATTGGATTCACGGTCACGGATGTAAATAACCAGCCACGGCCTCAATGTGTAATCTGCTTTGAAATTCTTTCAAACCAAAGCATTAAACCCTCATTTTGGAAACGTCACCTTAGTACGAAACATTCAACTTTAGAAAACAAGTCTAAGGATTATTTCTTTTGAAAACTGAGAGGAAAGGCACAAAGAAAGTTATGTCGTCTCTTACCGGCAAGACTAAGGATTATTTCGTTCGAAAATTGACTGAGATAAAAGGCACAAATAAAGTTGTGTAGTCTTTTACCGGCAGTATTAAAAAACCAGTGAAGGCATATTTCTTGGTGAATTTAAGAATAGCAAAGTGTGGATAAGCTCATACAATCGATGAAAAGTTGCAGTTGTTACCTACTGCCAGTGGCGTAATTACGGCAATGCAGGCGGGGCAGCTGCATCCAGATCCTTAGCCAAAAGGGGTCCCAGCCTCTTACGGACATCAAAATCCCACGGAAAAGTAATAAAGAGACATAAATCAATCTACAAAGGAGTGATATGCTTTTGTGCTATACATTTGTGACATGTTTCAATTTCTCAAACCAACAAAAATGCTGAACATGTCTAATGAAGAAGAAAAGATAAGTCCCTCAAACTATGACGGCAGTATTTTAAAGACTTGTCAGAAAATCTATTCCTCCATTGGATTCTCTTTGACAAAACTTTGAAGCCAGAAAATGAAAAAAATCAGCACTACAGGACAGCTCAACGAGCTTGCATTAATCTAGTTTTCAGACAAGAGTTACAGTTATCCTGATGTTTGCTCACATTTTTTTGGCAATATCTGTTTTGGAAGCAGAAGATCATCAAGAATTTCATACCTAAAACCATGGGACATGATCGCATGTCCCTCCTCAAAATAGGAGCAGAGACAGCAGGAAAAATTGACGTCTCAGCCCTGAGAGACGACTTTGCTTCCATCAAGTCTCGGAGGATTTTTTTAAATCATTTAAGATAAAAAGTAGGGTCTATTACTTTATTCTCGTATCTATACTTTATGCTGGCCAATATAATATTCTGTAAATATACGTATTTTCATAAACATGAATTTTATTTCTTGCACTATATTTTATTTTACCTGGGGGTATGGGGGCTGTGGTCTGATGTCAATGTTCACATCCGGGTCTTTGGTTTGTAGTTATTCCACTGCCTGCTGCGAGACATATTCTAACTTGTTTGTCGGGTGAACCCTCATATAAACAACTAGATACGATATCACTGTCAAATGATACCATGTGCCGCAGGATTGAAGGTACTGCATTAAATGTTAAAGAAAACTTAATAGCTCAGGTAAAATATAGTGATTTTTTTGCCGTACAACTCTGAGAATACATATGTCAAACTATGCTCAATTTATGATTTACGCGTGGTATGTATTTCAAACTACAATTAAAGAGGATTATTTATTTTGTGAGGTGCTGGCAATACGAACTACCGCTGATGTAATATTCAGGAAGCTGAATGACTTCTTTGCAAAAAATAGACAGGACTGGAAGAAGCGCGTTGGATTCTATTATAATGGCACTCAAGCTATGACAGGAAAATACGGAGGTGTTGTCACCAAAGAAAACTTGGTTGTAGGAGATTTCACTTTCAGTCATTGCAGCATCCACAGAGAAGCTTTAGCATTAAAAGTATGGATGAACAATTTAAACTTGTTCTCCAGGAGACCATGAAAGTGGACAAGATTATTAAATATCGGGCTCTCGTTTATTTTTGAAACTGTATTCTGAAATGGGCAATGATCACATTCAGTTGCTGCTACACACAGAGGTGAGATGGCTTTCTCGAAGGAAAATGCTAAGCAGGTTATTTAAGCTACATTCTGAGGTGCAGTTGTACCTGATGGAGACAGATTTTGAACTTCATGATCAACTAAGAGACGAGCTGAGGTTGACAGCACTAGCCTACTTATCAGATATTGTCAATCACCTCAATTACTTTAATTTAAGTTTGCAAGGTAAAACAACAAATTGATTTTTAGTGGTCGACAAAATAGAGGTATTTATCAAGAAATGTCAAATGATGAATAATAGTGTTTCGAATTAAAACCTGCAGTCTTTTTCTAATTTTGAAAATTTTGTGACAGAGCACGAAATTAAAGTGAAAGGTGATATCATCAAGAATATAAAACGCCATTGCCAAATGCTCGCTGAAACTTTTGAAGAATATGTTAAAGAAAACTATTCTTAATTCATTTGGATAAGAAACCCATTTATTTTGGATAACATTCATGGAACCATAAACTACAATGAAGAAGAGTGTTTGATAGAACTATCTTGCGATGGAGGTTTGAAAATGAAATCTACCAAATTAAAGTTAGGTGAATTTTGGCTAAAGGCTAATAATAAATATCCATCGCTGTCCAGAAAATCATTGTTGCTTATAATTCCATTTACAAAACTGAATTTTCTGCTATGGTGACAGTAAAAAATAAATTTCGTAATAAACTGAATCTTTTTCCAAATTTGCGGTTAAAATTAAGTAAAATTGAACTCGACACCTTGCTTGCTTCAAGCATGAAGCACCATCCATTTCACTGAATTTTTAAACTCTAAGAATATTGTATTGTCTTTTTTTATAAATAAATAACAGATAATTTTAAAAACAGTTGTAATTTACTGCTTTATCATTCCGAGACATAGCTCTATCCTAATGAAATGTTTAATAGTTCAGTGATACGCGACTGATCCGTAATAAAAAAAAAGTTCGAGAACCACTGGTCTAAAACATTTAGCCAATTTTGCTCCACACACTCTACCTTAAAATATACGCTTCATCACTCTGTTCATGCTAATCCTCTTAACACGCCGAAACCAACGTAAGACACGTCTTTCACATTGACCTATTGCATTCATTCAGCAATCATTCATTACTGACTCTGTACATAAGAGTTTTTCCACATACATTTCTTAGATATCTCATTCCAACAGCATTCATCTTGCTCTTGTGTTTCTCCTGACAAATCCACGCTTCACATCCATAAAACAATTTTAGCGTTAACACACATATCTTTGCCTCTGATGATCCTAGTTCTTTTTATGGAATAATACAAATATATCCAACTACTCTTCAAGATGCTTTCGACTGTCTGTTGATTTCACCATCCATCCTTCCATTTTTACTGAACATTCTGCCCAAATACAGATTCACTTGTTCTAACAGTTTTATATTTATACTAAGCTGACAATAATTTCCTGGTCCATCCTTATCAAAATAATCACCTTAGTTTTGGATACATTTATACAAAGATCCATCATGTCTGTCACAACATTCAAAGAATTTAATGCATTCTGCAAGTAACTCTCATCCTCAGCCATTTTTATGGTATAATCTGCATATAGCAGCACTCTCACATTCATACTATCCATTGTACACCAACAACGTCCTCACAAGTATCCCTCTACACTTATCCATATTAACATTAAACAACCACGGAGACATAGCACGACCTTGTCTAACATCCTGTTCAATTCCAAATCATTCGCTCAAAGCTCCATCCACACTAACGCACTCTTCACATCCATCATATACCATCATAATTGCATTTACTGACCATGTATCCACATCATAATCTCTATGAACATTCCAAAACAGATTCATATTCACCCGATAATACGCATTCTCCAGATCAACGAATGAACAATAAACTTTCTTCTTTTCTATTATACAGTTCTTAATCACTTGCTACTATGCAAATATCTGGTCCATGAAACTTCTACCTGGCGTAAAACCACATTGCACACCACACATCTTGTCCGCAGTTTTTCACGTATCCTTTCAATCAAAACTTTCCTTTAAACTTTGCCTGGAATACTCAACAATTGCCCTATAATTCTTATATTTCAATAACTATCTTAATAATAGTTGTAGGTAAGGAAGGCTGTTTTATAAGGAAGCACATCTACGCAAGTTTGGAGAGAGTAGAGGTAAATCACGTTGCTAGATCGATAATATGTATAAAACTATATCCAATGCATAAAATATGGATTTGAACCTTAAGCTCCCCATCACTTATATCCTTTTTGTTTTAGCCATGAAAAATTAGACCATATGATCAATGATTAATGGAGTTGGGATTTCTATTATAATTAAAATTTTAAAACTCTATACATTTTAGGATGGGATGTTGAGTATGAAATGTGTTGTCCTATGTTAAATAATTTTTTTGAGTCGTATGCCTTTATTGCTGTGTTTAAAATATGAATGCTATATCCACAGATAAACTGAATAATCCCTTCCATCCTAGTTTCAAGTTCAGTGCATAATTATTATAATGAAGGAATAATTTTTTTATTATCTTCTATGATCTTGAATGACATCTCACCATAGTTTTTTGAACTCGTCCCAAAAATTATTATAACCATAACAACACTAAAGGTAGAAAAGGGTATCAGTCAATTAAAGAAAGATGACCTTGATATCTCTTATAGGATTTCACCTACAAATAAATAATTTCCAAAACTAAGCCTTCCTCTTAGTACCATACAACTTCTGTAAAACCCTCTTACATATATTATCAAATAAGCAGAAAACATTTCATGAAGACAAAGCTATTGGCCTCAATGTCTATAACTCAGCTTGTAGCAATACATTAATAATTTATTAAATTATATCTTAATTTTGTAAAATGTTTTTTGGAATCATGATAGTTTATTATTAGTTAATTCTAGTTTTATTGAAATAATTAGTTTTTGAAATGTATCAGCTTACTTTTCAAATATATGGTTTATTTTATCAAATTGTACCAAACATTACGGAACGCAACAAGCAGATGGCATTCATAGTAATAGGTAAATAATAAGATCTGTGTATATATTTATATAGGAATGAGACACATCCATATTAGGTAATAAAAACAAAGCTCATATAGTACGTCAAGTATAATGGTACAGTTTGTTCAATAACTATTTCAAAAAGAAATCAAGCATGGGTAACATGTTACAAATATACATATAATTTTAATCTAGTTATCTAACTTTACTGAGTACAAATATTTGATTGAAAAAAATAAAAGGATGCTTGTAGCGTTTTGACCAAAGGTTTCTGCTGGTTGAGAAATAAAATAATAAGTTTAGTGAGTAAGTTTGTGACAAGAGGTGTTAAACCAAGTAATAGTGTACTGCAAGGAAGTGATTAGTTTTATCGCAGACTGCTAGGTAACATTTCCCTCCAAGCTTGTAATCATCTTCAGTTGTCACCTACTTACTGGGGTCATTCAGTACTGGACCATAGTCAGCCGCTAGAGTCTGCAAGTCATTAGACGAAGCCAGAGGTTGAAGATTTTCACTTTTCTTGGCAGTACCCCCTTTCCTTTGACAGCACGCGTACAGGAACCCTCCACAGGAACCTTCCAACAATCCTGCGCTCATCCAGCAGAACAGGAAGAACTCACAGTTTCCCGTGGAACACATACTTTGGTCTCCTAGGAACGGGTACCCACCAGGTTTGTTGCTCAAGTCTGCAAGCAATATACAGCAGCGGATGCTGTTCAGACATTTTATTCAAGGACGTGACATCAATACTAGGCCTTGTTAGGATTCATTGAATGTTTTAATTTAATGCTTGCATTTGTGAGTGATATAGATTTTTTACTTGAATTAAAAAAAAAGATGTATACCATCAAAACACACCTCAAATTATATTGAGTTTAGTAGTAAGAATTTATTTAGTAAAACATGATTGAATAATTAATTTTCAGGAAATGAGGAAAATTTTCACAATATTCTTCTTCTTTGATGAAAATTAAATATGATTAATATTGATATATGGGTGTTTAGAAAAAAAGATCAACATTATTGATAGACTAGTACTAATAATATAAGGTAAAGTTTAGTTTCTAAGAGTAGGCCTAATAGATTGTTTGACCATTATATAGGCCTATTTATAACCTAATGCAAAAATTGAATATGTACAGTATATTTCAAAAAAGAAAAGAAATTGTGTTAAAATGATAATTAGTTAGTCCTTATTAAATAATTTACCACTAAAAGATGTAAGTTAATTTAGTCAAACCCTGCCCTAGGGATTAGGATGTGTAGCTGCAAGCAACAGGGTGCATCCCCAGGCCGCAGATAAGGGAACGGTCATCGTAAGATTATTGGCTGCGAATAAGGGTTCAACTTAAATAAGCAGCCGTAGACAGTATACTGACAGTGTCCTAGGTACAGGAGTTGAACCATCCAAGGATGAAGGAAGAAACCTCAAAACCTAATATACCTCAAACGGATAGGAGAGAAAAACTACCTGTTGGAGGGCAACAGTTTCAGGTTGTAGACAGAGATGACATTCATCAGTATGGCCCAACATTGGACTTCTTTAGGCGTGGCATCAGCTCTAACGGGTAGAGTAATGCGATGTGGAAGCCAAGGAAAAATCACCATAATATCTTCTCAAGAAATGCATCATAAATATGGCGAGCTTCCTTGAATCTGAACAATCAGGAAGTAGAGTATTCCCCCAATCTGAAGTCCGGGAGGGGACAGGTACCAGATCTTTGTCAAGAAAAAACGGAACTTGGAACGTGAGATCTCTAAATATATGTAGTAGATGTAATGATAGGAATAAATAGACTCGACATAGATATACTGGAGGTAAGAAAAATTAAATGGCCAGGAAGAGAATACTTTTGTAGTGATGAATTTAGAGCTATTTATTCTGTAGATGAGATTTTATTTCTGCACTGGTAGCTGTCATAGCATATATGATTGTTTATCTAGGTAGCATTCCATTTTGGCTCTATGGAGTCGCAAGGGTACAGCTGTTTATTGGTATGTCTGATGATGTCAGAAGTTTTTCTGGATATTTCAGATTTAACAAACATAGCTAGTGCTTGCATACGGGACAGTTGTGTTAGTTGGTCTTTTTGCAAGGATTTAGTATATGTTTTGTGATATTTATTTGATCGTGTCAGTGAGCTATTTTAGATGTTGTTATTTTTCTTTAGTTCGTAACTGAATCTGAGCAGCAAAAGTTAGTTCTTCTGAGCCTGTAGTAGTACGTAACTCCTCTGTTTTACGTTTCTTATAACACTCACTAGACTCATTGAACGTCTTCGATGGACGCCCACGTCATATTGTTGACTTTGGTAATTTAAATGTACCCTGAAGCCAGTCATCATTAGTTTTTACAAAAATAATGTTTTTCTTGTGTTTTGCCACCCACCTACATTTAATTTCTTATATAGAATGAGAAAATTTATGCTTAATTTATTATTTTTCTTCTTCTGAATACGCCTCAGAGTTCAATAGAAAATTCGGAGCTAATTCTAACTTTACATTCTTATTGAGTTCATTTTTCAGTCGCATATTGTCAAATAACTCCTTCCTAGTCATTATTTCTACTCCTGAGGTTCCTAAAAGGAAATAAATAAGGTAAATTAAAAATTAACTCCAACTCAATACAAATTGACGTATATGACTATAAGATTTTTCCGGCTTAATTCAGACACTTTCACATGAATCCATGGTTTATTGTCTTTTTATTCTTAAAGTTAAAATCTTCTTAATATTGGCGTAAAAAGAAATATCGGAACGAGTCCGGAAGTACAACTAGAATTATTGATTTTATGAAAATTTTACTAAAGAAATACTAAAAAAAAAATGTTTTTCCTCCTTGAAGCTCTAGCGTATGAAAAATTACTGTAATTATTACTGCTATTGAAATATACCAAATACACTCACCTACCTCTTTAAGTACAATCCATAGTGAAACACTTAGTCCACTTGTTTCAACAAAGAATGTCCACTTTCAGTAGTACGTAGCTACGCAGAACGAGAACAGACAATCATGAACTTCACTCAACTACGATTGAATTCCCACTGACTGGTTCGGTCGGCAAGTAGTGCTGAGAAGGGGAAAATGGTCATCTGTTGTTGAAAACTGTTCAACCCTCTCAGCTAGTTTTTGTGTGTGTGCCTGAGCTGTGTTTCACCGAACTGACGTTTGGCCGGCTAAATAGAGTATATACCCCAATGTGCATTGTCCAACTGTCTCCTACACAAATAACTTCTACAATTTCACTATCAAAATTAACTTACTTAAGATGACATATTTTAGAAATATGTCCTTGACCATTACAGTGGAGACAAATCCAAAAATATTCACTGTACAGTAATCATGATTATGATTATAGCTCCAACAATATTTACACTTTATTTTCAGTACGGTGTAGTTGAAGCGCTGTTCTTCCACAGGTTGTAGTCGTTTAATTTTTATCTCCATGTCTTACTACCCGTTCGGGTTATCCACCTGTTTGCTTGTGTGGTTTCCTTTCGGGTTTGAATTTTGAAAGTCCCCTTTAAAGCCTTGAGTGCTTCAACCTTTCATGTTAAAACTACTTGCTTTCAATTATTAACGTATTCACCTCCCACTTAACAGATCTCATTATTTTAGACTGAGCAGAAACAGTCACAACATTTTTTTACAGTTCTACACGCATCTTCAAAACGCTTTGTTGATGGTTCCACTAATACCCTTTTAGCTAAGGCTACCTCAGAAATGCCAGATATTAATTTATTCCTGATCGTTTGGTCTAATAATGTTCCAAAATTACAACTTGACATCATCATTTTGATCGACACAACAACATATAAAACGGACTCACTAACATGTTGACGCCTGTGATAAAAGTTAAAGCCATCTGATGGAATTAACTTTTTAGGTGAAAAATGTGTTGAAAAACACATTTTAAAACTTTCCATTCTCTTTTTGTAGAGGATAAACATAATTAAAATATGTTTTAGTACAGTATACAGTTCTGCCCCTATCAAAACTATAAACGTAAACACTTTCTCACTCTGATCTGATTGATTCACATTGAAAATAGCCGTTAACCGTTCCACGCAGTTTTGGAAAGGCTCCCCTTGTGGTTTGTATTGAGGGACAACTCTGACCAAATTTATTCTTGTAATACGTACATCATGATATACAATTTTGAACGTCACTGGGTGTGACCACCGCAACTGCACTTAATACACACACAACGATAATTAATTAGAAGAAATACTGCTTTCATGACGTAGGTTCATCGTCCCCAAATATTATGTATACATATCAATTAAATAACCATAGCAGACTATATCTTGAGGTCATAAGTAACACTTGTGCTTAGAGAGCAACCGTTGAACTCAGGGCCCTGAGTTCAAGTTCTGTATGGGGTCGCGAGCCTTGCCAGTCATTCCATCAGTCAAAATCTTCAAGAGAAAGCCAGTTCTTTCATGTGTGCGAGCGTCAAACTCTTATATTTCTTTTATACTTCATTTAACATCACAATTTGTAATATATCTTAGTATTTCTACCAAACAAACATTAAAAACCCTACGTATTATTATTTTCGAACACACCCAACCACCTTGACGCGACCTAACCCCTCCCGCAAGCCAGCCTGACAGAACCAGCCCATTGGAGGGGGTTGGTGACAAAGGTATATATTTGACTTAAGCCATGCCTTATTTTGTAGACCCTAAAAAGTATACTTTTCAATGATCCGTGAGTCCAAAAAATGTTTTCTTAATGAAACTATTTTTAAAATGCAAGTCTAATAAATTGTGTAAAAAGATGTTGCTATGTAAGAAGTTCGACATCTTTGCGTGTCTAAGGGCCCTAGGTTTGATTCCGAAAAAATTAGAAATGTAGGCTCCCTCTTTAAACGGTCTTTTATAGAATACAAGTCATGTGCTGAAAGTCCGTGAAAAATATCTTATGTGGAGACACTGTTGTAATGAATTCCAACAGAAATAGTTTGAACATAAGTTACACAATCCATGAATACTATGACAGCACTGTTAAACATCCAAGATATACACCACTGTTGCAGTCACCAGACACCAAAGTTTGACAAAACAATTACAATAACCATTGTTAGATATTTATTGCGAGAATGACTTAATTAAGGTATAAATAGAACGTTTTTTCTGACCAAAACCAGAGATGTGGAAATCATTTAGCCAGCGGAAATATATATTTAAGACATGATTTGGAGGTCCCTTATAGATTTAAGGTAAAAATAATGTATTTAAGGCAGGAATAATTTGTTTAGAGAATAGAAGGTTTCACATTTATTAAAGGTATGAATTGGTGGTCAATGGAGTAAATCGGAAATATCTGATTTGAGAAACATTTTGGAATGATATAGGAATCGGAGGGCCCATATTTATTTAAGGCGAGAAATATATAGGAATTAAAATTTTCTCATCTAAGGCAGGAAACAGCCATTTCACGACCAAGCCTCCCCCTTTGTTCGCTCCCGACTGATATGCTTGGGTTAGTTATGAGCGCGTTAAAAGGCGTCAGGTGCGTGCATATTGATTGATCAAAGGGCGGGCTGATCTACTTCGAGTCGGGTATAAATACGAGTGATCATCATATATGAAATCATAATATTGCTTAAATCTGCTTCATACAAGATGTTTCCAGCTCAAATATTAGACGAATAGTCACTGTATTGGATGAGCAATGGTTCGTCTTCTTGCCTAGCAGGTTATATCAGCTCTCCACCAAATACATTGCTGAATTTAACAATAAAGAACTGGTGCCCGTTTTCAAGAGAGTGTCAGCTGCAACCTAGACAGTGCCTTTTTTTCTGTTTGGTTAATTATGTAATATTGTTTTTATTTTGTAAATAAAGCAACGGTGATAATGATGATCCTGCTTGCAGGAGAATGAGTTCAGTTCAGAGAAGAGTTATTCGACTTTATAAAGGAGAGGTAACAAAGCACTAGCAACTGAAGGCAGCAAAGCCGAAACTGGTATCAATATGAGACTGGTATCTGGTAGCTGGACGAGGTAGCAAGATGAGTAGCATAACATGAATGAACCTCCAGTTAGACGATTTAGACTAACCCCCACTGTTCCTTTAACAGTGACAGAGTAAACAAACGCTAACTTGGTTTTTACTTTAGAGAAATTACCACCCAATGAACCGTTTGTACACAGACAGATATACTAAGCCTTATACAACCTGTTGAGATGGTAGAGCGCTAGAGCTTATATAGAGCATGTTCAAGGCTTGGTACGGACTTCGAGTGTATTACCGACAGGATTGAATGACATTGACGAACAAATTGATGGATTAGTAGAATTTTTGAGACATCTGGTTGGTCAAATAAATAAGTCCAAACTTAGCTTAGAAACGACAGGGCTTATAGTTGGCCAAGTCTAGCATATGTATAGTAGAAAAATCAGGATGGTTGGAATAATAATGATCTTTCCTTTAAAGATCCAGTACAAATCTTTTTTGCCTGTGGGGATATTTATAAGAAGACATACGATAATTCACGGTAAAATAATTTGCTAAAAGTAAATTGTGGAGATGCCTGTGAATTCCTACATCCAAATTTGGGTAGGTTAGAAAAAGCTTACATTAATTTGGTTCTCAAAGAAATTAAAAATAATATGAGCTTAAATGAATGTTTCGAAAAAAGCTTGATTTATCCCCTTTTGACTCAGGTTGAAAATTTTACTGTCAGTAATGGCGGTAGGTAACTTGTCCGCACGATTTAAATAGAGATAAATACATCCGAAAATTCTGTTTTCTCAATCGGGACAGAGGTTCGAATCGTCAAGATTATTGTTGATCGTAAATCGTGCGTTAATTTGATTTCATGGAAAAAAGAGTGTTTTACCGTGGCATTTCTAGCATATCTCTTTAAAACTACCAGGAATGTGATTCGGATCTCTTATTATTCAAATTTCGAAAATTTTCTGGCCATTAAAGGAACACCGTTAGTTTTCCAGACTCGATATATGAACCGTTTTCAACAACAGAATTACATATCTGTGAATGTAATATGTGATAAATATGATTTTAGCAACGCATATTTAAATATTTCTGAGAAGAAAATATTACTATTGTACCGGTGCATGTGTCCTCTAAGGACTAAACACCTAATATATATTTATTTATGATAAGGGTATATAGTACCGATAAATATCAATTTTATTCTATAGATAACCTCTCATATTTGATAAATTGTCAAATTATTATTCTTAATGACGCCGCTGCTTTTTGTGATATATGTTTAACCGCTTTCTTCACTGAAGATAAACTAGCAAATCATAAGCCAACCTGCACCAAATTTGGTACTTTCAGGTCAATATTCCCTTAGGGGGATGATAGGTTTCTTAAATTTAAACACTGTAGACAACAATTCCTGAAATTTGGTTTCGTCATATACGGAAGTATAGAATCACGCCTTTAACCATTTGATGTTTGCAATCCTAACCAGTACTGGATTACCAAATTGGCAGAGTAGGCACCAGCCTATGGGCCCCACGCCAAATAGGGGCACCACGACAGCGGATCAAAATAATATGGATTTATTCTTGAAAGAAAATTACAATCAAGATATCTTAAGGTGTGGCAGAAGGGAGAGCAAATATTTTTACAATTTTTATAGAATAGGAATTTTTTGGCAAAAATAATCCTAATATTTCTCCAATAGCAACATAGAGTTTATTTTTCTGCACATTCTAATATTAACAGATCTTGAATATCTGTCATGGGTGTTCTGTAATTTTGTCAAAACTTTTTAAATAAAGAGAAAATATTTTGACCAAATTCCAGGACACCCTTGACATATTTCAAGATATGTTTATATTAGCATGTGCAGAAAACTTAGCTCTATTTGCTACTGGAGAAATATTTGATCTATTTTGGCCAAAAAAATTAATGCTATAAAATCTGTAAAATTACTCGCGCTCCCTTCTGCCGCACCTTAAATTGTTTCCAAAAGATAAATAATTAACTAACTCATATAAACAAATACTTTACATTAAATACGCTATAGAAAAAATACAATATTATTATTATGTACCCACTAACAAATTAACACAATATTATGAGTTGAAGGTAAATGAGAAGATCGATGTGCAATATACTGATGAAAGCAGGTGTGTACGCGTAAGAAAAGGACATCATGATGACGGTGATGGGGAAGAGGCTGTGCTTCAAGGAAGAGAAAAGTTCAAAATTGAAACTTACCTACCAATATTTGATAGGTTATGTGCAGAGTTTTCTCCTCAAATGGAATCATCTAACAAAGTTCATTCTCTATTTGGGTTCCTCATTGAGTTCCCATCAAAGACAGATGCCGAAATTAAAGAAGCTGTCCAAGGATTTAGAGAAAATTATCCTGAAGACATCGAGTTGGAGTTTGCAGATTAAATGGTTCATTTCAAGTATTTTATATCATATTACAGTTATAAGATTTAAAAGCCAATTATATTTTTATTCTCTACAGACTTATCTCCAAAAGTTCTTGCATGCAAGACGGGAAACATTTCTGGGATATTTTCCTTTTACACCGCATTCAAATATTGAAGGCATGTTTACATTAATTAGAAATGAAGGAATGTTTTCTTTCTTCAGGCCAATTGAAGCAGGTTTGGGTTGGCTACAAAATGACTATCTCAGTTTGAAATGGCAAAAATGTGGAATCTTTTATTTTTTCATCTCATCCATTCGATTTATATGCAGAAATACCAGGTAAGACTACTGACGGGTTTGAGAACATGTTTTTTTCAAACTGATAGATATTGTGGCTTTTGGACTAATGACATCGATAAAACCAAAGTATCAAACGATCAAGGTCATGACACAATGGGAAGGATGTTTTTGGGCCACTAACCTTATCGCCAGTCCCAGCAGTAATAACTTGACCATCGTATTGGAGAATTTGGTCACTATCGAAATAGAGCCCAAGGATATTTTACATTTATAAGAACATTTATGCCGGGTTTAACATTAATGAAATATCGAATATGAGAATGTATGGGCTGAATTATCAGGTAATGTTGCCTGCCTTTCCATCCAATACTATCAGACTACAACACTCCGATATGAACTAGTTCTTGTATACAATGGCTGTTGATGACGTGTACAAAAGTTTAATTCCTCTGGCTAAAGACTATCTTTACTATGTTTATGGTATGTCTGTACTAAACAAGGTTTTATTTTGGTAAAATAAAAGACGAGACCAAAGGATATATCATTACCAAGTACATTGTACTCAGACCTAAACCGTACTTTTTCAAGGTTCAAGGAAGAAAGGAAACTCTTAATGTAAAAGGGGCTAGAAACACCGCTTTTAGTCACTCAGTATGGATGACTACCGTGGCAGTTTAACTAACGAAACGACAATACTAAAAGAGTCACAACTTAAAACAGTCAAATAGACACTTTACACACAAAAAGTTAATCGGTTTGCACTTTGTGCTGTCGATGATAAAACATATATAATATCAGGCTCAGTACAATAATAATAATAATATATAATATTTAGCACCACGTCTTACTACCCGTTCGGATTATACGCTTAAGTACTAATTATGCTAATGGATTAGGAATTGGGAGGGTTGAATTTATAGGAAGTGAACCCGCATTTGCGTGGAGGGAGAGTGGAAAACCATTTAGGAAAAACCACCCCCAGTTCACCCGACCGAGATTCGAACCTCGATCTCCCCGTCCTCGGCGGTCGAGCTCGACACGACTAGCGTGTTAGCCAACTACGCCACCGAGGCGGGTAGGCTCAGTACACACACTACTATGGTACCAGTATGTTATACCTCAAGATTGACTGAACGTCTCCTGATATATATACCAGTGAGCAAGACTGTAAACACATTGTATGTGCCACTGAGTAATGTGGGCAGGAGTGAGATTGAGGTTTATCAATACGTGGGCTTGATGAAACCTCAGGAGAATAAATACTATGTATGTGTAATTTTTAAATACTCCAGATTAAATAACTGATGAAATGTTTCAATATTAAAATATTTTGTACATGTAAAGCGAGTAGGAGTGATTAATGTTTCAATATTCCTATGGTTTGCATGTGAAATGTTTCAATACTATAGTTCTAAAACTGATTTGAGGTTTAAATTGTGAGTAAACACTTTGTATGTGTGACGTTTCAATATTCCAGATTTTGAAATTGAAATGTTTAACATTGCAATCAATTAAGGTCGTGGATGTGATTTTTATAGAAAATATTCATTTGAGGGAAAAATTTATAAATATTAGTCCTCAAATATTTATTCTAGAATTAAATATTGATTCTAGAATTATAAAACGTTTGTTAAATAAATCTGATACATACGTGGATGTCATATTTTTATTATACTAAACAATAACATTAACAATAGGAATAAAACCATTATCTCCCTCGTTATGAAGTCTTGAAAATTAAAGTTTCCAATGGCCGTATTTCATACAAGCCTATGTTTACGTTTGATCGAGTTTCTAGTTTGACAAAATCTAAACGGTTAGTCCTGCTTCGACGCGTACCACTTATGCGCCTCAGTAAATAACTACCTGAATTTTATCTTTTTAGTCCCATTTTGGCACCTATAAAATATTTGACTTTATTACTATTATGTAAAAAGGTAAAAGTAAACACTTCATATCCCAAATCAGTGAATGTCGATCATGATCAGTTAGGTGACTGTGATCGTTTGAAAGAATGGATGACCGAGATGTTAGCTCCCTCGAAACAACAGAAGGCAGACCTACCTTAGTTCAAGACGATTTTGAATAAAAAGGAAAAAAGTTAAAGATACCGTAAACTAACCTAGCCTAGCCTATATTAACCTAACAAAAATCAATTTAGTGTAGCCTAACTTAACTTAACCTAGCCTATATAAACTTAGCCTTACCTAACCTTAACTGAAAAAGTAATATAGGCGCCAATTTAAAAAAAAAATATTTACAAAAATACATTATATTTATTATATTAATAACAGATATATAAGAATATCCATGCATTATAAATTAGTGGTCAAGTGTAAGCATTAGCTAAATTAGGACGAAATAATATTACTATTAATATTAGTAATAATAATAATAATAATAATAATAATAATAATAATCATAATAGTAATAGTAATAATAATAATATACTAGCAGAAATCCGAGCCACCATTTGAATACCAATGAGCTCCTGAAAGGACTTGACTTAAAACTGACTTCCTAATACAATACTATGTAACTTTTATAGCTCACCAGAAGTAATTAGGTCAGAAATTTTACAGATTTATTGTATGAGGGATCCATTGATGTATATATTATCTTTTGACATAACTGTAAGGGACAAAAGGGAGAAAGCCCTAATTTTGAATCTACTGTCTACTACTACAGGGAACAGCAATGATGAACAGAAGAACATTACTTGAACATGAATACCAAAAGAATCATTTATTCCTTATCTAGTTGTAGTTCATTTAAACACAAGTTGAGTCTGCATGCAAACACATTTAGTTTAGCAACGGTTTTGAAAATATTACTTATGTTAATTCTTACTGTCTTAAGGTGGGATTGGAGGAAACGTGAGTTGAACTCAATATCCTTTCAATTTTAATAACAACATATATTTTGGCCATATAAATAAAATATTACTTTAGCAGATCTGTTCAGTTACATTTTCTAAACTTAAGAATCTCAACATGTCTTCAATATTTGCTATGAACGCAGTGGCATTTGATGAGAAACTTTTTAAACGAACATAAAGAAATCCTGGAACAACATATATTTAATAACTGTTGATACAACTATGTGTAGAAAATTATAATGTACATATCTACTAAAGTTATAATTTATTTATTTTGTGGACTCAAGTTATTAATAAAACTGAAAAAAAAACTGACCTGCACTTGAATTTCCCTTCATCAAACATTAATTATTTTTACACACAAGACCCAGATTTCGTTAGTTTGAAGTCCACTGTGGTTTAAGATTTAATTTTGAGAGAAAGAGTATTAATGCAATCCAGAATATATCTTCATTCACCATACAAACTGGTGAGCTTATGTATCACCACTCACCAATATCTGAACACGTTTAATTTCTAGCTTGCTGAACTTACCTCTCCCTCCCACAATCCGAATAGTCTTACCTCTGGGCTCCTCATCCAACAGATCCTGAAGTCCATTCTGTTGGTAGTACTGTTGTGCTGACGCATGAACAGTTCCAGGTATATCAGGGTCCCTGAACACCAGTCTGGGTGTTCGATGTCCCATGACAGGAGGCGGCTTACTGTGGTAGCTTGGTGCCTTGGGTCTGACAGGGTGCCAGGAACTATATCCAGCACCATTATTAGGCTGGTAGTATGATGGTGCTGTAGGAGGTCTGGGGTACATAAGTCTGCTACCAGAGGTAGGGTCACCTCCAGATGGGAATCTAATGGATCGCTTTCTCCTTTGGTTCGCTTGCATTCTGAAGACTGCACTTGTGGTGTTATCTTTGATAGACGAGTTTTCTTTGTGCCTCTTCAAACTGTAGCTGAAAGTTTCTCTTTCAGTTGAGCTTCTTTCAATAGTTGTGCTGTGTATTTCTGTTGTCACAATGGCTGCTAGGAGACATGGTAGCCAATAATGTGACAGCATCTTACGGGATGGCGATGGTGTTACTGAGTTGGTATGCCTGCAACGAAAAATAAATTAAAATCATTATTATTTAGGCTGTCAATTTGATTACTAGAGTAAAAATATGCCAAATATCTGACAAACAAGTACACACAAATATATAATACAAAACGAATTAATAATCAAATATATTTTATCTTTAGTACAAACTGACAAAATGAAAGTGAAGAAAACTGTTAAGATTTGGTGTAAGATGAACATCCTCCCTCTTTTACAATTTTTTTTTATCACTTTAACAATAACAATGCTAAACCAACATTATTATTATTAATGTATCAGAAAAATATCAAGAAAAAGCTAATTTTGAATCACATTAAGGATTATTAATTTAATCATTTTGGTTGAACACTAATGGTATGAATAAAAAAATTATAATTTCAACTTCTATATAAAGATATAATATTGATATATATATATAAATATTATCTTATATATTTATATATATATATTTCCACCATTTCCCAAGTCAAAACAACCCATAATATTATTATTCATGTATTAGGCCAGATACAAGCTCCCACCCTAGCCTTAGTCTAAAGAAGGCATTCTATCAGTAATGTAGGCTAGATACAGTACAAGCTACATATCCATAACTAAGACCAAATCAGTCGGTGGATTTCAAAACAATCCTTATTTAAAATTAAAAAGAGATTGAGCTAGCAGTGGATTCCGGTTAGGTTGGCACAACTATAAAAGCCCTTCAAATGTATCTAAACTTCTATTTTTCTTTATTTATTTAGTGCTAAAATAAGAGGTCTTTTTCAAAACTGTACTATCCAAGAAGGCATTTTTAACAAAACGTTCCTACATTCCTTATCCACCTTAAAAACTATTTGTCAAAACTTCCATTTTCTGCATTAGTCTATGTATGATTACACATGTATTTTCAAAACTGTCCTAATCCAGAACTTGCAGTTTCTCATCTTGTTTACGGCACTCACTATTTCAATCAAGCCGTAAGCGGAGTGATTGATTATAACATTAACGTACCCATTGGGCAGTGATGATTTAAGATGTTTTTGTGTAAAAGGCTCATCTTAACTAAGAACATCCATGGGAGTGTTAATGTGCAGGGAAAAGTGCATTACAAGTGCTAATGTGTAGTTCCAGGATCAATAATAGAGAAGGGGAAGTCTCTGAGCCATATGAAACCTGTTCAGCTTGACAACCAAGTTCCTGTTCCAAGATGCTGTTAAACTTCTACCAAAACATTTTGTTGCCAAATGTAGTTAACGTGAAATCGGTTATTGATGGGCAAGAAAGCTGTGATGAAGTTCCAAAAGAATATATTTGCCTAGAGAAAATGACGATGATATACTAGAGTCGTGCTGCACAACTGAACTTCAGTACTCTATTTCTTACAGTGTTTACAAAATTTTTGTGCAATTTTACATAATGTAGCCTAATTTTGTCTTTTTTATTCTTTTGTGCAATTAATAATTGTAATTTTTGGTGCGAATTGTCATATAAGTTATATTTTCGTTATAAAATACTTTTCTTTCTTGTCTACTATTTAGCTTCAAACACCCGCTTTGTGGCCGCATTGTCTAAGGCGTTACTCTAGCAATACTAGACTGCTGGTAACGAGAAGATTGGGTATAGAACCCTACTGAGGGAGTTTTTTACAAACATAGTTTCTCCTCTCTCTCCTCCCCCCCCCCAATAAAATATCTAGATGATTCAGCATTGCTGGCCAAAAATAAAGAAGAGTTTGAATGGTGACCGCTAGAGGGCGCGCAATGATAGAACATTCCAAAGTGTTTGAGAAGGGATGTGATTCCAGTTCTACTCCACCGTAGATGGTTCTGGAACAATTGAGCTCATTCTCAGAGCTACAAGAACGTGTGTTTTGTCATGCAGTTCCCCTCCCACGTGAACCAATTAGGTTCCACCAATCTTGTTCCTCGCCTTCTCCTTTCTCTGGATATGCTGCCATTACCGGCACACTTGGATTATTTTACTCTTGGTATAGGAGCGCGTAGCCTTGGCTGCGCGTGTTTGAAAATCTAAGGGAAATTTAATGTTTCGGCTTAGATAATATTATTTTTTAATGATGTAACTTTACAAAATTATCTTTCAGCTTATCAGATTTTTTAAAATTTTAAATACTTTGGTAGTGGAAATTGAACTTAAATTTGATCGTGGTTAATTTATAAGGATTTCCAAGGATTATAATAATGAACATTGAAATCATAGCTGAGACCGATATACATAGATAGTTAAATATTGCTATACGAATTGACTTTGATCTTGTAGATAGATAGAAACGTAACTGTAAAGAAATAATATTTCATTATTTTTGCTTAATTCAGCTTATTGTAAATCTTTATTGATATTGGACTATTATGGCAGATCTTAACTTATTATTGAAATATCATAAGATATTATTACGAGTAATACTGATGTTCTTTCTTATCTATTTGTGGAGGATGTTTAGTCTTTTTGAAATATTAAAGAATTAAGATTGTTTTGGTAATGACTGAAGATAAATGGCCTTAATATCTTTGCTTTGTTTGTTCATGTAAATGGCCAAGGAACAGTTTTGGTACGAAATCTAATTAAATGTCATGTAGAAAAAACCAAGGCAATAATTCTAGCTCTTTTTAGAATTGATAGGAAACTAAGCCTATTTAATCTAGATCTGTTATCATTCCTATCTATTTGTGATGCATTTAAATAACATTTACTCTCATGGTTAAATTTGGTCTAGCGGTTAATTCTAGTGATTTTGTAAATAGGGCTTTGTTCTTTGAAAAGATGACTTTATTAATTTTTTGGACTATTTAATATTCTTTTGTGAGTAGGTTATAAGTGAACCTCGGACTTGTTAAATTTATATTATTTTTAAGTAGATTTACTGATGTTAATGAAGACTGAAATTTAAATAACCTTTTTATATTAACATTTACATATGTAAATGTTAATATAAAAGGTTATTTAAATATATATATATAATATATATATATTCAATCTAGAATATATTCTTAAAATATGTTTAACGTATTTTTTATTTGTACCACCATGCATGGTTTTCATATCTTTTGATATAATATTATTATAAATAAACTTTTCAAATTGATCTCTTGTTTTTCCTTTATGTTGTGGTAAATCGGTTTCACATTTTAAGAGCACCCATAGGTTATTTATTTATTTTTAAATTTGTTAATTTTTTAGTATCTCATGAGGGCACAAAGGACGACCGTCTTATAACCGTTTCCGCAACCAAGTGGGTTGCGTGCACTGAGTAACAGTTGTCTGTTCTCAGACTATTGTAACTGATTTCACTCAAAAGACTCACTCTGATTATTTTATTCTCTATTTATATTTGGGCCTTCTGCATAGTTGGCTAGTAAAGGAGGTTCACTTATATTTGCCTGACAAATTTATAACTCATACCATAGCAAATAGTTTTTTCATAAATTTTGGAAATTTCGAGATCCTCAATTTCACCAATCTCCACTTCGAAATTTCAAATATTTAAGATTAATTTGGTATTAGGAGTAATCCTACTACATTGATGGCATTTTTTAATTTTCCATGTTTACTAAACGTATACAGTGATTTGTCCTGGATTGAGCTAAGGATCCCTAAGTAAATATACGGTACAAAATTTAATCTTTTCATTGACCTTAATTTGGCAACCTTATGATCCAGCAATCACGTATTTTAATATTTAAGGCTCACAATAAGAATAGTAATAAAACTAAGGTTTCTAAAAAACATACGTTAATACCAAGTTTCCACTTTCAATGTTTCTTGGTTCTTTATCCACCCGAATATTTATAGTGCATTCACCATAGGAGTGGTAGGAAATAACAGCTAGCAGAAGATGTTAAACGGTTAAAAGGAAAACATAACAAAACACAAATTATTTGTTGTGAAAGTTTTGACTTATATAAGTGACAACAAATCATAGGTCAAATGGATTGACGAATGAACACATGAGAGTGTATCTGGTAGCTTTTAATAACCGAAACTTACCTAATTCCTACCGTAAATGGAGTATAGTCACAGTATCTAGTGTGTTGGGTTCTCTTTGAGTGCTAAGGTGCATACCCTAAATATTTCTCTAACTACTTATTTAAAGCTTAAACTGTCTTGTTTAATTGAGTTTAAAGATGCACTTCCCAGTAGTCACATGGTCTGAGGTATTAATATCGATATATTTAATTTTATAAAATATATTTAAGGCACACACCTTGAAGTTTCAATAAGTGTGCCTGAAAAAGATCCACCTTTCTACTCTTCTTGTGTTTGTTACTACACGTTTTAGGCCATTGCGTTTAAGGTGTCAATCTCTCAATATAAAGTCAACTCCACTTAATGTGAACCAATATAACCTAGATATTTGGTTCACATGTCCGGATTTTACAAAAACCCAAATGGGTTTCCCCTAAACCTTAAGTGATAGGGGTAGGGGCAAACTATAAAAATATCACAAACAGAATACATTTTAATGAAATATATTAATTAACATTTAAATAGTTGACTATTGCTTGCTGTATACTCTTTACATTAATATTTTTTATGTATCCTTATAAAGATACTGCAGTTTCTGCACATATATTCACAGTTTACAAACATTCAATAAACCCTAGAACAGACTTGAAATCCTCCAACATCTCATTCACTGTCGGGAAACTTTCTTGACTCTCGTCTTGGTCAACTCCAATCCCTCAGGTCAGTGTTGGAACCATTTTCCCCGGTTTAAAGGTGGATTCATCTGATGAGACTTATTTCATTATATAACTTCATAGTAGTTCCGGTTTCGGTGGACGAATAGTCTAAGGAATATAAAAGGGGGGACATAACCTCTTCTTACATAACGCTAGGTTAGTTACATGATCGAGAGGAGGGAGAGCAAATAGCTACCTTATAAAGAGCACCTCATCTGCCACCGATTGTTTAGGGTGTCTTTAAAACCAATGCGTTGGATGGCCTTAGAAAGATGTAAAATATAATTTTAGTTTCAAACCCGATACTCAAAATAATTCGAGGGACTGTGGCAGCAATAAAACGCTCGTGGACAGATACCAGATACAAGCACGGGCAGTAACTGTATAGAGTCAGCTCTTGTCTAAGACTGGGGCATCAATTACGCACAATTTTGAAAGATGGGGTGGAGGGGGGGGGAAAACGATATTTTGTGAAGTGGCCCATGTATATGGGATCATAAATACATTTTTTTTTAGAGTTAGAGGAGTTGAGACAGTCATGAAGAGGCAGGTGGGCCATCGCACTAGGAAAATGGATGAATGGGTAAAAATGTTCAACTAATAATTCAACTTGAAATCCACCATCTATAATTTCATAATTATTTGGGGCCTCAGGTGTATTTGTTCAGAAACTGTATAATGCTCTCTCTAACCGATGTTATAATAATGAACCCAAAAGGATGAAGGAGGGGGTGAGGCTAACGGGAGCTTTACTTCCTATAAAGAACCAAAAAGTTTCAAAAAAACTTAAACCTATGAGGTATAAATAAACTATAAGGAACGTAGAATACATAGACCACATTTTAAGACCAGTCGTTGACATATCATAATTATTAAGAGGGAGGAGATTTAGAAAATGTTATGTAGGCCTACTCTTTATTTGTTCCTATTTGGAATGTTATTTAAAATGTAATATCATACTATGTTCAAAAGGTGTACTGTTATGCAAATTAAAAATGTTACTAAAATTTATAAATGGAAAAAAATCTTTTCAGATTAATTGTATAAAAGGCCATAACCATTCAGTATTATAATTAATAATGCCTTACTTTCTAAAAACTGGGACTAGGATTCAGACTGACCAACATAACAGAATTTAATAATCTACGTATAAAGACAAAGTTCTTTAGAAATGTCCACCTCACCATGCTGACCAACATACCAGAGTTGAACATTCTACGTATAAAGACAAAGTGCTTTAGAAATGTCCACCTCACCATGCTGACCAACATACCAGGATTGAACATTCCACGTATAAAGACAAAGTGCTTTAGAAATGTCCACCTCACCATGCTGACCAACATACCAGAGTTGAACATTCTACGTATAAAGACAAAGTGCTTTAGAAATGTCCACCTCACCATGCTGACCAACATACCAGAGTTGAACATTCTACGTATAAAGACAAAGTGCTTTAGAAATGTCCACCTCACCATGCTGACCAACATACCAGAGTTGAACATTCTACGTATAAAGACAAAGTGCTTTAGAAATGTCCACCTCACCATGCTGACCAACATACCAGAGTTGAACATTCTACGTATAAAGACAAAGTGCTTTAGAAATGTCCACCTCACCATGCTGACCAACATACCAGAGTTGAACATTCTACGTATAAAGACAAAGTGCTTTAGAAATGTCCACCTCACCATGCTGACCAACATACCAGAGTTGAACATTCTACGTATAAAGACAAAGTGCTTTAGAAATGTCCACCTCACCATGCTGACCAACATACCAGAGTTGAACATTCTACGTATAAAGACAAAGTGCTTTAGAAATGTCCACCTCACCATGCTGACCAACATACCAGAGTTGAACATTCTACGTATAAAGACAAAGTGCTTTAGAAATGTCCACCTCACCATGCTGACCAACATACCAGAGTTGAACATTCTACGTATAAAGACAAAGTGCTTTAGAAATGTCCACCTCACCATGCTGACCAACATACCAGAGTTGAACATTCTACGTATAAAGACAAAGTGCTTTAGAAATGTCCACCTCACCATGCTGACCAACATACCAGAGTTGAACATTCTACGTATAAAGACAAAGTGCTTTAGAAATGTCCACCTCACCATGCTGACCAACATACCAGAGTTGAACATTCTACGTATAAAGACAAAGTGCTTTAGAAATGTCCACCTCACCATGCTGACCAACATACCAGAGTTGAACATTCTACGTATAAAGACAAAGTGCTTTAGAAATGTCCACCTCACCATGCTGACCAACATACCAGAGTTGAACATTCTACGTATAAAGACAAAGTGCTTTAGAAATGTCCACCTCACCATGCTGACCAACATACCAGAGTTGAACATTCTACGTATAAAGACAAAGTGCTTTAGAAATGTCCACCTCACCATGCTGACCAACATACCAGAGTTGAACATTCTACGTATAAAGACAAAGTGCTTTAGAAATGTCCACCTCACCATGCTGACCAACATACCAGAGTTGAACATTCTACGTATAAAGACAAAGTGCTTTAGAAATGTCCACCTCACCATGCTGACCAACATACCAGAGTTGAACATTCTACGTATAAAGACAAAGTGCTTTAGAAATGTCCACCTCACCATGCTGACCAACATACCAGAGTTGAACATTCTACGTATAAAGACAAAGTGCTTTAGAAATGTCCACCTCACCATGCTGACCAACATACCAGAGTTGAACATTCTACGTATAAAGACAAAGTGCTTTAGAAATGTCCACCTCACCATGCTGACCAACATACCAGAGTTGAACATTCTACGTATAAAGACAAAGTGCTTTAGAAATGTCCACCTCACCATGCTGACCAACATACCAGAGTTGAACCTTCTACGTATAAAGACAAAGTGCTTTAGAAATGTCCACCTCACCATGCTGACCAACATACCAGAGTTGAACATTCCACGTATAAAGACAAAGTGCTTTAGAGGTATCCATCTTACCATGGAGCATGATGATAAATTAAAATTTCTTAAAAATAAAATCCCTAAAACTTTCATTTCTCTGAAATCTAAAACATCCTAAACCTATTTTGTAACCTGGAATTATCTAGTCTATACATACTTGATGTTATCATAATTGTTCTTGAGTTCAAAATAAAACTGATTATTTAAAAATACTTGACACTGTCTACATCCTTTATTCATATAGCAAAGAGAACTTTATAAATTTCATTTGAGTATTTTTAATTAGAACTACCATCTATAGACTAAAAAAAATTTCTTACACTAGCTTACATGAGTTAAGCTATCTCTCTAACTTACTCTAAATGGTCCCTTGAGGAGTTTAATATTAATAAATTTTCTTGGTCTCCTGTGAATAGGGATCTATGATCCCTAACCTCCTTTTCACTAGACTTTATAACTCTGGTATGACCCCTCCCCTCCAAGATCTGACGTTATGTCATAACTCAACAAGAGATGGTGGATTGGTAGGGAGAGCTGGATACGGGATCCCTGTTCCAATAAATAACAGCAATGCTGGTCTATTCTGGACTTATTTGATGCATTTACTCTCATATCGATTATAAAACGTTTGCTGGTATTTTATGACCAATGCATCACTTCCATTTAAGAGTACTAAGTTCTTGAATGCACTATTATGATATTGCTTGACTCCCTTGTCTGAAACTGTGTCACAAATCCGTGGTACAACATTTATTATAATATTGTGCGACGAAAGATTAAGGATTGAATGATGAAAATAAAATACTAATCAATAAAAATAATGATGAAAAAAATATGGGTTTTTGATTTATCAAAGATTTATTCTATTATCTATAGATACAACTGTGCTATTTTGTTTTTAGCACCACGTCTCGTACGAATATGTACTAATTACGCTAGTGAGTTAGGGCTGAGGAGAGCTGACTTCATAGGAAGTGTACCTGTATTTGCTTGAAGGGAGAGTGGAAAACATTTAGGAAAAAACACCCTCAGTACACCCGAACTGGATTCGAACCTCTATATCCCTGTCATCGGCAGTCTATTCTAACACGAGAGTGATGCCTTAGACCATGTGGCCACTGAAGCGGGTAGTTGTATAGTCGTTGTGTGATCATTTCAGTAGTCTCCTACGAAGTATGTTAATGTTTCTGTAACCAGGACTATAGTTTCTCATTGTAATACATAATATGTTCTGATATTATGTGATAAAGACTGTGAGCCCCAATTGGCGTTATTTGACCAATGGTGTAGTCTTTGTTCGGCTCAATAAATGGCTATTAGTACAATATAGAAGCTTCCCTCATCCAAGGGAACCTGAAACCATTGTCGTTGGGAGCTCCATGCTGTTAAATATGAAGCGTGACGTTTTCTCCTTCACCAGAAGATGTCACGCTCTGTTTGTCGAACTAAGGACTCCGGTCACGTTAGCTGCTCAAACAGTGCCACAGGAATGGTAATGGCAAGGCCAATGTCATCAGGACGTTGACGGGGAAAGTTGTTGGCATTTACTCGGGAGTCAAACTAGCTCTTCATTTTCTTATCCCTTTCACTTGTAGACAAGGGTGAACAAACTTGGCGGCCTTTCACTTGGACTCTGCTCAAAGGTCGGCCAACACAAAACTATTAAAAGAGTTTCACTTTATTTACAGTCTCTCTTTCGAGATTTTACTTTCAACATTGGCAATAGCAATAAACCAACGTTGCTACACGCATGCTTGTAGTTTGTTTTGTTTCGTATCTAACACTATATAATATTGCTTGACATACAGTGTTTATTGTTTAGGTGAATATGTCCCACTCTTCTTCGGGGAACGATTCCTTATAATCAAACCATTCCAATACTTAACACGATCGACGTGTCTGATATTAATTTGGGAGGGAGGTTAGACCGGCCATTTCACGCTGCTTGTACTATGATAATATTGCGCGTCAGGACTACCTTATTGGTAGCCCAGTAGTGGAAATACTAGCCAGGACTAATTTACTGTTGGCCAGGTAACGACATAATGTACTATTGATATATTCCTTCTATGGAGGCACTTTCCGTATCTCGATGAGATGAGGTGATGGTGATAGTGAGTGTAAGGTTGTGGAACCAGTGGAGGCTCTTAAACCTAACTAGAGCCTAACTAGCCAAACCCTGGTCATTGGGGTAGATCCCCTAGTGAAAAATACTCGAGATATCAGCCTGTATTCGAAATCGGGACCCTTATGCTCGTAGCCTGGTGAACTGAACACTGCATCACGGGGCTGGTTGATGCTTGTACTGTGCAACTGTCCTTGTGTGTTCAGGAGAATATATTGTGACACATGGCCACCTGTTTAGAAATACATGAGGCCATACTACTAAAATGGTTTTTGGTGGTCTGCTGTGAGCAGAAAAGGAATCAATACTTTCATTTTGGATGTTGTGCACTTCACTATATTGTCCTGGAATAATCATGTGGGTACTTACATAAGTTGGCAAACTCACATATTTCTCAAATAAGGAACATACGGTGTTCATTTTAATAGTTTTTACCTTTTTAATGTAAGGAACTGCTCAATGGAGAGGAATTGAACAAATTTTTATACAAATGTGTGTGATTTCTAAAGAGTTATATTTACTTTATTAGGTACACAAATATGTATACATGTGCTTGAAATTACAGGAAAAATAGTTTTATAATTATATAATATATGTATTTATTATATTGAAGATAGACGAGCATAAGGATTGACATGTGAAAGAACTGGATTCAAACAATATAGACCAAATATAATTTTATGATATACAATTTAGTTTGAAAGTTAAAATATATTTGTCGGAAATATCTTTCCTTGCTAAGAAAGTCGTATAATTATCTAACGAGTTAAAGGATGACTATGTAATTGGTCTTGTGACAATGAACTAATACTGGCGATAGGCAGCTTACTACAACTCCTGCATATAAGAGTAAAGCGAACACCAGTATTTTTTTTATCATTTTAGAAAACATTCTAAACAAGTTGAAAGTAAGGAATGGATTTGATTTAGAATTTAAGACTTAGATATATTGCTATAAAATATTTAGAAAGAATTGATTGATAAAATTTGTAAATTGTTAATTGATGTAATAAAATAAAATTGCAGATCGAATTGTAAAATTAGGTTAACTTATGGTAATAACCTATTGTCAAATAATGATCGTTAAACATTTAATAAATAATTCATCATCAATTAAGCAATATATAAGGTGATGACAAGTCTAAAATACACGAAAACACGTTAAAAACGTTTTAAAACTTACAGATAACAAAATAGGTTGGACAAAACAATGTTCAAATTGATTTAAGTTAAGAATTAAAATTATAACATTTGGGTTAAAAGGTTAACATCTGCAAATAGGTTTTAATGAAATGATTGAATATTGATATACAACTTTAAGATGTGCAATATTTAATGAAACAATGTTTAAAGTAGAGATAGGTATTAGAGTTGAGAAGTATTAAATTTTAATTTATAGGTTAAACAATTTGAAACAGATATAATTGAAGTAGAGAATTTTGTAATATTCTAAGTTTTATCTGTTATTTCTTGTCCCATTACTTCTTATGTGTTTCCAGCATTGAAAAGACATGTTCCGACACATAGGTGTCATAATCATAGTAAAAAAGTCGTTGTGAAGGACACTAAGTGTTGGTACAACAGCGAGATGTTGACTCCAGTCAAGTCAAAGGTCCCGGGTTCGATTCCCATGTCTAGGAGTCATTTTTCATTTTTCAGAACATATTATATTAAGATAAATATGATACCGTATATAGTTTACAATTATGATAAATAATTATTTTGTTGAAATTAAATGCTTTTAGTTTTAAAGTATAGTAAATTAGTCAAATGAAACAGAGATTTAAACTAAGTTTAGTTTAATTTATGTGTTTTTAAACCATGTGTCATTTTTGCGCCTGGAATATAAAAATGTAACTAATCCTAGTATAAATCGGGTGAGCAGTAATATTAATGAAGATAACATTGTATTCTTGCCCTATGTGGTCTCATGTGGCCATAGAACCTCAGGTTAGGCAGCCCTAGCTCCGCCGGCAACTGTTTCCTGTCCTTATATACTAGCTGCGTGGCTAACATATAATCGTTTGTTTACGGTTGGTCATTCCACTGATAACTTTCATTTTTAAGGGCATTGCCCACTTTAAGGTAAATATCCTCACATGGGTGTAGCAGCAGTGAAAACTTAAAACCACTAGTATGTGTAAATATGTTATCATAAATTTTATATTTCTATACAATGATAATATCACACATTTATTTAAAGAAAGCTAGATCTATGTTTCTAACCATTTACACTAATATGTGTAGCTATATATTTCGCGTTAAATCTCATATAGTTATTAAACTAATTTTACATTTACTATTACATTGATTTTTATTTTAAATTATGAAACATACAATTCAAAGTTTTAAATTCGTGAACCATATTTTGAAATAGCAATCTAAGTTATTTAACGTGGCATTTATGGAGGTGTGCAATGCTCCTCAGTGTTTCTATGACAAATAAGGTTTATAAAAAGTGTGATCTTTTTAACTTTTTAATTCCAATTTTTGTGTGTGTGTATTGTTAGTTAATAAATTCATACGGGATGATAAGCACATATTTTATTAATAGTGTAAAAGTAAAAACGATAACATTTAATATAGATTTTTGACAGGGAACGAACGAGACTTTAATTTCTGATATTTCGCTCCTTGAATTTTATTAATTTTAAACTCATTATTATACACCAAACAGATTATGAGTACTAAATTTTTAGTTATATATTTCTTAGACTTCCATTGCCGAAGGGATTTGGAAATTATTGGTGTTTTACAGCCCCGACTGTTGACAAGAATACTAGTTCATTGAACTGATAGTATTTTGGTGATGCTATAAACTCTTGGAGGAAATATTAAATCTATTATTATCTAAGAGTGTCAACACACATTCAAGCTGGTGCAGGTTCTCAAGCACTCACCAAGCACTCACCAAGCACTCACCTCTTCATTCACTAGCGTATGGTGAGGTGCAGTCATTCAACCACAAACTCCACGTCATTCATTAACAGTTCCTAATCATATTTTAGTTGTTTTGTATATACTACTAAAATTACATCTGTTATTTGATAAAAATAAATATAAAAATATTTTGCAAAATTTAAGAAGCTCGAATTCAAAATTTCTGGAGTTTTAGTCTGACATAAATTCGAACCCATTTATAACAAAAGAAAGGGGAACAAATATTCGTGAGTTCGTTTGGTCGGTCATTAGAGAGTAAAATACTGAGTGGCGAGTCGTAATAATTATAATAACTTACATGGCACCCATGTGTTTATGTTTGTATATTAATAAGAATAAATTAATAAATAAAGTGTGTTTTGAAACAATTTTGTACTTAAAATTTTGTAAATATGCTATATTGTTATATAAGCTTAAAGTCTTAAGAAAACATACACAGAAGAACTTTAATAGGTAAAATAGTTTCAAAAATATTAAATTTGATTTGAAACTGAACTGAATTAAGAAAATAAACTTTGATAAAATTAAAACCCATTCTATCTTAGTTAGTTTTAAAACTATATTGAATAATATAATATCTTTGATAACAATTTTAATCAAAAATTAAATGATTGACTATAACTAACTCTTAGTATTTTTTCTATTTAAGTTGTTAAAAACCTAAACATCTTATGGAACGAATATTTTACTCTTGTTTGAGTGAATACAATTTAAACCTCCTTTCTTAAGAATTTAATTTTTGAAAACATAGCATTAATATTTAAATACCTAATTGACAATGATTTCAAACCCTATTATTTACAAAACTTGTAAAAAATATTCTATAATTTTGAATAGTTAGTTTAAAATTTGACGTTCAAGCTATAAATTTGGTTAGTATTAATAATGTTCATTAACGGTTTTCTTTCTCTCTAAAACTGAGCCGTTAACTCTTCATTTCGTTAGTTGCTTATGTGCCAATGCATCGGCTACATATTCCATAAATGTGTCAAACAAATTGCCTAACTCTCAGGCCAGTGGCGACGTATTGAGTTGTAAGTACACTTAAAACGTGGTTGTTTCAACACGCTGCTATCTCATCAACTACAAATAGTTGTGTTAGTTGTTATATAACACTATAAGCTCCGGTTTGTGACGTCTTCTTTATCTCCACGTTCCATAAGCCACATTACAAAACCCCTGTTTTTGTTCTGGCCCAACAGGATCTAGGGTGATTTCAACACTACAGTTTCTCCTTCATTAGAAATGTTCTCCGTGTCTCCGCTCGTTGTGAACCAGGTAAAACCCAGTGAATCCGAAACCTTGTGCTGACTATCTATTAGCAGTGATGACCACTTTCACCAGGAAGCTCGAGGACATTGCATTGTGGGGGAGGGATTAGGACGAGAGAGTAACGCGGATATCGCATACATTTGTATATACTTTGTAAACAGAGAACTGGCGCTAAAACACTCTGAAGCTACGACTTGAGTTCATCTATTCCTACAAAGCTCGGAACAAGTGGGTGGGGCTCATGCTCTACATTATCTTACCTCTGCTCTCCCTCCTGGCGTGTGGAGGGAGTCATTTATGAGGAGGGAAAAAATACCGCCTTGTGGGCACTGCGGTGTAACAAAGAAAAACAAGTTGTTCAAAGGTCAAATATATGAGACAAAACAATGACTCATAACAAACATTATATAAGGTACATAATACAATGAAACAATATCCCCAGATGGTAGGATGATGCGTGAGAATGATGATGGTGGAAAAAAGAGGGGACCTACAGTTAACGTGGGCTCCGAACCACGGTGGGGGCTTGGCATTCCACGCATCATTCACAAAGCGTGAAGGCACACACTTTGAGAAAGGTGAATGAAGGGTTTGGTAATCAGATAGATCTGTGCCGGGACCAGGATCTGAGCCCCGGACCGCTATCACAGAAGTCTTACCACTTACACCTAGACCGCCAGGTCTCCTACATCTCGTATTAGTGTGTGATACACAGCGTTAGCCTGGCTCATCTTCAGGCCCTTGGCTAGTATTTCATAGGATCCGCCCCCCATAAACCAAACCGATCCAATGAAGTTTTATTATAAAATTTAAAAATAAATTACCAAAGACAATTTTTTTTAGTATTGTTTCCCATAATTCTGATACAACCCTGCCAATCAAGAATTAGAATTCTTGACAGGGGAATAGCAATCAATCTAACATAATAAAAAATATTTTTTAACTGCACTTATACAAACTAAGTTTGAAAATACCTTTCTTAACCGTCAAAATTAAAACTAAATACAATATTCAGATGATTGAAATAACTTTAGTTCATACATTTAAAAACAAATACAAGTGTATAGCTTAGTAAAATGTAAAAATAAAAAAAATAAACATAATACATCCCTTTAACTATAGCAAGGATGTATTTATTAATTAGTCATTAAAAAGTGTATAACTCTGGATAATATTATAGAGTATACAATTGAGTGAATAGAAACATGTTTTAAAGCAGTTTCAGAATGTATTACAACAACGTGGAAAGTTTACCTTTTGCGCTGTAACAATACATTCGGATTTTATTTAGTTGATTTACATAATTGCCGACACTAACAGTACCAAATTAAAATTTATAATAATTGATTAAATGCATCCAACAATTCTGGGAACGAGCATTGAGAGAAATAATAATTTTTCTTTTCAAAGTTATAACTTAAGCTCTTCATTGGATGCTGCTATTTCATCTATTTTTCATATTTTTTTAGATCGTGAAGATAGTATTTTTCAACATGCATTAACAAGAGTGGGGACAAAAAAATGGCTTAAAAGATATCTTAATCTATTTTTGAGAGCTTAAAGCTTAGAAGAAAAAACACTACTCACACGCTACTTGCGTACCGAGTCATTACAAATTTGAAAGTGGCAGCGCTCAGGTTAGTGAAGAATCCGGATCGCAATGATATTTCATGTAAAAGAGAAAATGTTCAACTTTAACACTTAGAGCATTTTTAGGGGCTGTAATGTTCTTTCAAACAAAGTTCGAAATTAACATCTTGGTCTTAGACATCACCAAGCTCGTCCTCATCTTTAGACTCACTTTACCAATATCAATGCTGAGGCAACTGCAGGTTTTATGGAGGAACGCTTTATACTCGATCTCTCTCAGTTAACTGTTGGCCAATCTACTCTCTCTCAGTTAACTGTTGGCAGATCTACTCTCTCTTTGTTAACTGTTGGCAGATCTACTCTCTCTCAGTTAAGTGTTGGCCAATCTACTCTCTCTCAGTTAACTGTTGGCAGATCTCCTCTCTCTCAGTTAACTGTTGGCCGATCTCCTCTCTCTCAGTTAACTGTTGGCAGATCTCCTCTCTCTCAGTTAACTGTTGGCAGATCTCCTCTCTCTCAGTTAACTGTTGGCAGATCTCCTCTCTCTCAGTTAACTGTTGGCAGATCTCCTCTCTCTCAGTTAACTGTTGGCAGATCTCCTCTCTCTCAGTTAACTGTTGGCAGATCTCCTCTCTCTCAGTTAACTGTTGGCAGATCTCCTCTCTCTCAGTTAACTGTTGGCAGATCTCCTCTCTCTCAGTTAACTGTTGGCAGATCTCCTCTCTCTCAGTTAACTGTTGGCAGATCTCCTCTCTCTCAGTTAACTGTTGGCAGATCTCCTCTCTCTCAGTTATGTCGAGAGGTGGTTTCCCGAGGTAAGAAGGAGTTGCTGGCAGCAGAAATATTTCGAAATAAATTGTCTTGTATTTATGGAAGATCTCTCATCGTACGTAAATTTTTTTTATTGGAATACGTATTTCAGTAAAATCGTTTCAAATATTTACAAGAGATTTGTCTTTAAACTATTTTGAGCAAATGTTTACATTTATGGAGGCTTTTTTTTTAAAGAAATAGCATTAATTTGTTTGGCTTTAATTTGCTACAGTAATGTTTCAACTGTGTACCACGCTTTTAGATAGTTCATAACATTCGTTTGTAAAATTATTAACACTAGAAAGGTCAGAGAAAATTAAACTAAAATAGTTACCGCCACAAGTACTTTTTTAATTTTATTTTATTTTAAAGTGACATATTGACTTAAAATTTTGCTTTGCAGTAAAAGCTACCTTGCTTCACATCTACTAAATAAATAGTACGGTACTAAGCATATACTTACTCTTTTATATTAAAATAGAGACATTTATTAAAAACTTGTAGGATGTGTAAAATGAAATAACATATACTGGTGCAGAAACACTCCACCAAAGAGCATAAATAAAATAATATACACTGTTACAGAAAAGTGGAGTAAAAAGGAACATCTCTGTCCACCAAAGAGGAAAACAATCAAGTTCAGATTTCAAAGATCAGAATAAAATATATATTTAATTATAGGTCAGAATATAAAAATATATTTCAAATAAAATATTTTTATTTTTAATAGCACTACAAATTATCAATGATACATTTTCTCGTACCTCAAATAGCTGTGGGGATATGATAAATTGTCTGTTTGTGCCAATTTAAAGTACCCTAAGTGTTATTTGCATTGGCCTCACCCTCAAAGTAATTTTAATGGAAAAGTGATAGTTTTTTTTTTCTATAATGTCAAACAATGCCTGGATACAAATATTTTTAGTGGATTTTAAGACTTTTTTTTAATCTTTTTGCTCCTTAGTAAACTACCCTTAATTTTAAGGTCTAATTACAAAAAATATCCTTGGAGTAGCCTCATGAAAACCCTAGATACAATATTTAAGCTCAATCGGTAAAATAGTTTCGGATTAGGCTGATATACAGACACAGACAGTCAGCATCGTGAGAATATTTTCAGTTTCAGGGGGGTCAAGAAATGTTGACTTTTTTAATCAAAATCTCGGGATCGATTTTTTGATGATCATAATATTTATCCCTTCGAGGGTCCGAGAGACAGTAAGAAGAAGCAATTGTTACGACTCTACTGGATTCACTCTCAATTTCATTAAAAGCCACGATAGAGCCTTATGTTTACTCCACTAACACTTTGCTCCTTTCTTCTTAAAAGATACAATCCATCCCAACTGTGCGGAGTGTCGCTCCCTAGTATAAGATTTTCCCACTGTCATTTTTTATGGGAATTACTTAATGGAGGATTCCTCGACTAATACAAACAAATTTAAGAATGTGTAGATCAAGGAGGAGTTTGAATATTTAAATAGTCTTGAATGCCAATGGATGTTTCCTTCGTGACTACACTAGTGTGTCAGGAATTACGAAAGCTTAAATTAGATAATGTACACCCGCATTTGCGTGGTGGGAGAGTGGAAAACCATTTAGGGAAAATAAACCTCAGTGAACATTACCAGGTTTGAACCCTCATCTCCCCGTCTTCGGAACTCCATTCCAACATGAGGGTAGCGCGTTAGACCATGTGGGCACTGAAGCGGATCACCTGTTCAGGTTGTACACATATAAGAACCTATTTGTCGTTTATTTCAGCAGCTTAGAAGTGCATATTTCAATTTGAGGTGGTGGGCCGCAGAGAATGTACAGAAGCCGCAAGTGGTCCGTGGGTCGCAGAGAATGTACAGAAGCCGCAAGTGGCCAGTGGGCCGCAGAGAATGTACAGAAGCCGCAAGTGGTCCGTGGGCCGCAGAGAATGTACAGAAGCCGCAAGTGGCCAGTGGGCCGCAGAGAATGTACAGAAGCCGCAAGTGGTCCGTGGGGTGCAGAGAATGTACAGAAGCCGCAAGTGGCCAGTGGGCCGCAGAGAATGTACAGAAGCCGCAAGTGGCCGGTGGGCCGCAGAGAATGTACAGAAGCCGCAAGTGGTCCGTGGGTCGCAGAGAATGTACAGAAGCCGCAAGTGGCCAGTGGGCCGCAGAGAATGTACAGAAGCCGCAAGTGGTCCGTGGGCCGCAGAGAATGTACAGAAGCCGCAAGTGGCCAGTGGGCCGCAGAGAATGTACAGAAGCCGCAAGTGGTCCGTGGGGCGCAGAGAATGTACAGAAGCCGCAAGTGGCCAGTGGGCCGCAGAGAATGTACAGAAGCCGCAAGTGGCCAGTGGGCCGCAGAGAATGTACAGAAGCCGCAAGTGGTCCGTGGGGTGCAGAGAATGTACAGAAGCCGCAAGTGGCCAGTGGGCCACAGAGAATGTACAGAAGCTGCAAGTGGCCAGTGGGCCACAGAAAATGTACAGAAGCTGCAAGTGGCCAGTGGGCCACAGAGAATGTACAGAGGCCGCAAGTGGTCCGTGGGGTGCAAAGAATGTACAGTACATAGGCCGCAAATGTCCCATGGGCAATGAGCTGGGCATGCCTGCTCCACAGTGAAACGTTCACCTGGGAAAGATTAGATAGGTAAAGGCTAAAGTTGCCTGAAGACAGAAGTTTACATTTCTGAACTACTTCCGTGTTGCTATGTGATATAAAACTCATATAGTGTTCAAGAATGTTCAAAATAACCACATGTATGTTTCATTTGTGATGACTCTTTTCAAATCAGAGCTTATTAAAACATGACGTCACTTGTGAGGAAGTGCAGGATTGGTTGCCATAATGTTGAACAAAACTATGTCATGACATATCTATAAAACAAATGTGTTAATGTATTAGTACACCTCCTTAGCAAATCCAATGATTGGACCACCAATCACTCTTTTACTTCGCAATAAATTGTAATCAAAAAATAGATATTTGTGAGATTTCATACATTTTGTGTAGAGTATGTGTTTTTAGCCTCGTAGTTTACAAATTATATTTTTAATTATTTTACTGAACATTGTTCTGGCTTAAAAATTATAGAAACGATTTATTTAATTTTTTAACAATTTGAAGTAAAAAGCTTATATTTATAGTGCACAATTTTAAGTACGGTAGAAATCAAAATAAGCCAAACCAGACCAAAGATCAAAGATAATATTTTCGATTAGCTTTATTGTTTTAAAAAAATTTGAACTGGTCCAGACACAATAATAGAAATTACAAAAATAATTGCAAGACAATTTGTTTTGTTAGAGATACTTAGGACAATATTCTTATTTATATAAGAAAACCATAAAATAATCTGAGTGTAAAATGGAAATCATCTTTAGATTCCCCCCCCCACCCACCCCCCGTTGCCTCTAAACCATTACACTTTACTTACTCTATGGCATTATGATCTTGAAAGTTAATGGACGCACTTACAAAATAGGCCACCTATTCCTATCGTGAAACAGTTCTATCCAGTCCACCTCATTACACTTATCTCGTTCAGGTCTATTCTAATGGTATCCTCCCATCTACGTCAAGGTCTTGCCAATGGTCTCCTCCAGGTGGGTTTACCAGTTAATATTCTGAACACAGTACTAAACTATCCATAAATTAATCTGTTTTAGTTATTTAACTTATTATTTTTTTCACATAATGTTCAAAAAGACTACTGCTTATATACAAGTACTTATTTTGCTCATAAAAGTATGAGTCAGGTAGAAATAGAAAGGAGATTTTGCTAATAAGGCTTAAGGAGATAAAGATAATAATAATATTTAGCACCGCGTCTTACTACCCGTTCAGGTTATACGCTTAAGTACTAATTACGCTAATGGATTAGGAGGGTTGAATTTAGAGGAAGTGAACCCGCATTTGCGTGTAGGGAGAGTGGAAAACCATTTAGGTAAAACCACTCCCAGTTTACCCGACCGAGATTCGAACCTCGAGCTCCCCGACTTCGGTGGTCGGGCTCAACCCAATTAGCGCGTTAGCCAACTACGCCACCGAGGCAGGTAAGGAGATGAAGACTTAGTGAACCAAAGTATAAGTCAGACGAAGAGAAATAATTTTGGGGAAGAGGAGAGAGAGAGAGAGAGATGGAGGAGGAATCTGTTCTAAGCATGAGTATGTCATATAGATAAAGAAAAATATTTGTGTTAGGGTAATGCACAAGGAGATGCTGTGGCCATATTTCTCTCTCTCTCCACCTCTATCCTGCCATCAGTTTCTCTGCCATCGCCCCCCACACCCTCTCCCCCTCTCCTCCCCTCTCTCTCATCTCTCTCAAGGAACATCAAGCCTCTCTCACACATCTCTCTCTATTTATTTATTTTCTCCTTCAATGCCCTTTCCTATAATACTAATGCTACAAATACCATATTTATATTGTATCAAGGCTTCATCTGAAATTGAAATTTATTTGTGTGTCTGTTATACAATTTATTTTTAAAGGGTAGGGATGGGCTATAATCAAATACTGATGTGACTTAAAATCATCAAATTAAAATGTTAACGTTTTACAGCATTAAATTAATAGGAAACTTGATACAAATGTGAATGCAAGTATTCACACATTCAATCTTACTCTCACAAAACAAACTATAAATCCTGTTACAAAATTATATTAAATTAATATTTTGTTTCACGAACAAAAAATAATGTGTGTGTTCTAATTTCTACAGCAGCTATCAACAAAGCTACATATATTAAATTAGTATTTTAACTTATATTGTGTTACACCTTCAAGATTAAATTATCACACTTGTAATTTGTGTTTCATCATTCGAGTTTAAAGATTTATATTTTTCATATTTGAATTTGTACGATGATCCATTCTAGTTTAATGTTTCAAGACCTAACAAATTTAAATTTCTTTGTGTTACATTAATCGAGTTTAAAGTTTTAGGACTTTATCTATCAGATGGCAAACTACTAACAAGTTTACCAATACTAAACACTGTTTATAATTATTTTTTGTAACTTTGTTGATAATAGCTATTTTTGTGATGGAAAATTGAAATTGAAATTTGAAAAACTATTAAACTTTAAGTTGAATCATGTAACACCAGTTACAAGTGTGATAGTATAATTGTGATAATGTAACACAAAATGTGTTAAATATTGTTTACCTTGTTTATGGTTTGGATAGCTCAATGTTAAGAGCTTTGGCGTGTTAAGCCAACGTTTCTGGTTTAGATCGCCTTGTATAGGTGTAATTTTTCATTTCCTAGAAAATTATTTTTAGTTACTACTTCAACTGTACTTACCAACCATACTTAACAGAACGGCTCTTTAATACATCCTGATATGCACATTCGTTCAGTTGTCATTGTACAGTTGGCAGCATAAAGCCCTCTCGAGTCGATGATGGTTGCGTTATCTGATAGCTCTTTATCTTAATTGATCACTCATGTGTAGCTGACGGTTTCAGCACATCCATTAGAGACTCTGCCCTAAAATATGAGTGAAGAATGACCCTGAGCACAAGACGATTCCTGGAAAGCTCAGTGGTAAGAGCATTGGCGTACTAAGTTAAAGGTTTCAGGTTTTAATCCTGTGTCCTGGTGTCATTTTCCAATTTAAATAAAATAGCACACTAATGTTAATCATCCTTACTGCACATCTAAAATACATTTGTAAGGAAATTTGTAATCAATTTGTAAACTTGGTTCACCAATCAAGATCCTAACGTGCCTAGGTTAGTTCTTAACTCAATATTCAGACATACACGATTTAAATTAAAACATAAAAATATATGTAAGCTAACATGCAATTTTCAATTTTATACAGCCAATACTATTTGCTGGGAAAATATTAAATGCACTCGGTAAGATAGTTTAAAGAGTTTGGACCAAATCCAATCCGTAGTCCCGGCTTGGCTACAGTCATTTCATAATAATTCTGGCCATTTCTGACGTTGTAAAGTCACTAAATAATAGTTGTTAGCTCTTCCTTCGTGCAAATATGTTAATTGTCTTTAATACGTGAAATCAGTTGGCAGCAGTTGTCAAAGATACAAAACAGTTGCTAGGGATTGTATACAGTTGTGTTGGTGGTAGCTTTCATCTATCACAGGGGTTCTCAACTGGAGGGGGGGGATTAAGATCATAGACCAAAACTGTTTAAAAAAAAAAATTTCTTCAAACTACAATATTTCAGGCTTTGCACAAACGATTGGCTTAGTTTGACGCACTGGACTTGCTGAACGGTCATTTTAATTTAACTGTAAAGCTCCACAGTAAACATAATCAAAGTAATATGTATTTATTTACTAATATAGATAAAAAAAAGTGTTTTCAATATTATATGTATATTATTCAGAATGCAACTTTTGAGTTAGACCATCTAGGGGG
>CABFWB010001503.1:103736-132559 GCA_902151455.1 Timema bartmani
GGGGGGGAATGACATTTTGACATATGTAGAAAAGGGTGCATGTCACTATAAAGGTTGAGAGCCACCGATCTATCACAAATAGCGACACCAGTGTAAACGTGGCATAAATTTAAAGCTCATATAGTCTGGTATGCTGGTGTTGGAGAGGTATGGGTTTAAATTATCTGAATGGTTTCCTAATCTTCTCCCTCGTAAATAAATATTTTTTTAATCCAAATTATACAATTCTTACACCCAATCCCATAATGCAGTTAAATACTTATAGCCCGGATGAGAAGTGGGATTCAGTGAAAAGAACTGGATAAAATACAAAGTTATATTTAATGTAGTATAAATATCTCTACTCGGGACTGAGGAGGTTGTTGAGACTCGAGCGGCTGTTGGTTGACGTTGTTGGTCAAGGTGAAAGTGTTGGAGAGTGTTGATGTGACGACGGACGGGAGGAGAAAATAGTCGAGAGAAAGTGAACTAACAGGCCTGTCTGGAGGACACTAGAAGGTATCTCGGTAACAGATGATGAGTCCAACACACGCAACATCAACATCATGCAAGAGGAATGGTGGTTTTAAACTCGACCATCAGAACAAGTTTGATGTGTTCATAGTACAGGTCCAAGACTATATCCTGAACGACTCCAAGGGCTCTGGAGGAACATAGAAGTTGGCCACTGTAAAGTTGGTTTTGATTTATATAGAATAAATATCCAACGCTTGTTTGTTTTTATTGTTGCATGGTTTTTAGTTCGATTCGTAACTCCTCCATGTACTAATAATTTAAAGAAGAGTGACCTGGTGGTCTTGGAGTAAGGTGTGTCAGACTTCTGTGCTGAGGGTCCAGGGTACAATCCTCGGTCCCGGCACAGATTTATCTGATTGCCAAAACCTTCCTTCACCTCTGACAGGACGTGTATTGATCACAACTTGTGAATGTGAGGAATGCCATGCCTCCACCGTGGTACGGATTCCACGTTAAACTGTAGGTCCTCCATTTCATCTCACAATCACCTTACCATTACACATTAGCGTAAGTGCGTATAACCCGAACGGATAGTAAGACGTGGTGATGATGATGATAGTAATAATAATAATAATAATAATAATAATAATAATAATAATAATAATAATAATTTAAAGAAACAGAAGAGGTGGTAAATTATAAACAAATTTTCGGTAAACGCTCAAAGAGAAGACATAAAACAGTTAGTAGAAGATAGCTTATTCAAGTTTGAGGGTAAGTTTTTCAACGGATTTAAATAAAGATCTCTTGCTTTACCATTTCAGTGGTCAAGTGGTCTGAGGTGTCACTTACCCAATATACTGTACCGACAATGACAGGGAGAACAGAGTTCGAATCCCTTTCGGGTCTGTATGAGGGGGTTCCTAATTAGTTTTCAAATCTTCAACCAATCAAATGCGGGTACAATTCCTCATATTTAAACTTTTATTTTCCCTAAAACATATGAGTAGTTAATAAATATGCGTTTAACCCGAACATGGTGCTAAAATAATATTTTTTTTTAAGATTTGAATCATACCTACATACTATTGTGGACTTAGATTTTTTTTTTTTTTGTTTACTGTTTAATTCTGAAAATTGAAAAATGACACCTGGACACGGGAATCGAACAAAGAACCTTTGACCTAGAACGTTAGTGCTATCATCACTAAGAATCGTCCCGTGCTCAGGGTAGTTATTTACTCCTATTTTAAGGCAGAGTCTATGGTAGACGTGTGGAAATCGTTGGCTACAAAAGTGTGATTTTATTAAGATCACGAGCTATCAGATAACGCAGCCACCTCCAGCTCGGTAGTTGGCTTAATGCTGCCACTTGTACAATATTATAATTTTAAGGGATTGCATATTTAAGAATGAAATAGCCAAAACTATTATTTATGCTTTTAGTGAGGATTACTCCATCTAGATATCAAATTCTGAAAATTGAAAAATGAGACTTAGACATGGGAATCAAACGGGAATTGGCGTACTAAGCCGAAGGTCCCGGGTTTGACTAAAAGCATAAATATTTGATTCTTACTATTTAATGTTTTAAAAATAGAAATGCGTGTTTATATTAAATTGGTTGCTGCTGCACGTATTAACTAAATATTAAATAAGAAATAGTCATCTTTAATATTTGTAGAAGTGAAGGAGTTTAAACAATAGATTTTCCCTTAAAATATAACCTTGGTACCTAATTAGTAGAAAATATTAAAATTTCTAACCATCTCCAGAAGTTACCTCCCTGCGTTGTTAGAAACTAGGACGGGGATTATATTTTATTGGGGATGTTGGGGAAACGATTGAACAAACACAACCTTCTAATGGGACGCTACTGCATACATAAGAGAGCAAGACATTTAACAAGCACGGGAAAATACTTATAAATTTGCTGTAGCAAACACGTTTATTTATATTTTAAACATTATAGTAAAAAGAAGTCAAAATATTTTATTATTAATGGTTACAAGTTATACTAGACATGCAAGGGTTAACGTTATGGGGGGCTTTAGTTCCCAAATATGAAATGGTAATTGCCAATACTACCTGGTTCACAATGGTACTGGCCACCTAGCTATTTGTACAGTGGTCTTTACAAACTCTCCATTGGAAAATATGTGGAAATTTTCTATTGGAATGTATTCTCACATCGAGTCTTTAGAGGATTAGTTAATAGCTGTGGTATTAACTCCCTACTCTCAGGCATCAAGATCACCAAAGTTTTTTTTTTACGCAAACACAAAAATACGCCATCCACCCCTATCTTGAGATAGTCCACCTCATTACAGCCTATCTCTTTCAGGTCCATCTAATGGTATCCTCCCATCTTCGTCTAGGTCTTCCCAATGGTCCCTTCCCATTTGGTTTACCAGTCAATACCCTCAACATGGTTCTAGATTATCCCACTCTCGATGCATGACCTGTAGCCGTAAGCTACGAGACTCGATTATAGTAACAATATCTTGGGATGAGTACAGGATATGTGTAATAATTTAAGTAAAAGTTAATTATACACAAAAATACCGTAATTATGTTTGTGTTTGTTGCCTTAGCTGAAACACTTTAGATTTCAATTTAATTCGTAAATAATCAGAGTTACCTTCTAAGATATAAAAATTACACAGATAACAAATCTTAGAATACCTTATAGCCTTTTTAAAATACAGAAACATGAACCTAAAGTATTCACATGATATTTTGACTATGTAAGGCTATGAGCTACATTTTCATTATTTAAAAGTGAGATGTTTTCCAAACTCGTATGAGCTCATTTTAAACAGACACTGTGACACGATAACAGACTGTAAGAAAACTTGGAAACTTGAAACTTTGCTTGGCATAAAGGGAGTGAGATATTCCCATTTAAACAGAAAAATATAAAATTTCAAAATGGGTCTCTGGTAAAATTAGAAAGAAACTTTTCCAAATAAAGTAGAAAATTAATATTTGTTAAACCGGTGGATAGACAATCCAGATTAAAAAAATCTATAAAAAGCTGAAATTTCTAGAAATGAACTGGAGAAAAGGGGCGTGGGTGTTGCAAATTTCCAAAAATAACACTTAAAATTTGCTTCCCAGTGTGATAGAAAACTGAGATATTGCAGTCATGTAAAAATACAACTCCAAATAAGGGCCATAAATATTTAATTTTTAAATTGAGATTTTTAGAAACATGGGGGTAAGGGGGATTATAAATAAATTGTTCGTGTGGTAAAAAAAGTTGTAAGGCAGGTAAAAGTATAATTACAAATTATTATATTCGTCTTTAAATTTGAAACTTCTAAATAGTTACTTTAATGAGTGATAATGTTTAATATTTACTATTTAGAAAGGAAGCAGGTGAAATTGGGTGCTTAAAATCTCTAAAAACTCAAAATAATAAATTCATTCAGTGTGGTGGGAGATTGAAATTTGTCAGGTGAGTATAATAACCCCAAACAATCACTAAGGTCTGGTCGTTACATTTTAAAATGAAGAAGCAATAAATGAGGAAAGGGTGTGCCATTAAGTTTCCTAAATCTAATATAAAACATTTTAAGGTGAGATATAAAATGGAAGCTCGACATGTAAGTCAATGGACCTTCTCGGAGAGCTGAATTATGTCTGAACATTGCAAGTTTCAAAATACAGTACATGTCATTTAGAACAATACTTTTAGGTGTGGCTTGGAAATGAAATTGGCAAGCCCATAAATAAGCAAATAAATCTCAAAAATTCAAATTGGGAATGTGGGGGAATTGAAGGGGTGAGATGGGTGAGTTTCAGAGGGAATGATTGCTTAAAATCTTTCCAAAATTATTATATAACCTTTCTCGATATGGTTAAAAATTTGAATTTTGAATATGTAGACAAGCAATATCTAAAAATAAACGAATATATTAGCCAACCATTAGCATTGCAATAACAAAGCTATATATATATATATATATATTAGCGACTATCTAGCAGCAATAGAACCATTAAAATAAACAAATTCTGGCGACAATCACAACAGGTATAACAGGTAGGCTAGTTTCAGTGTCCCCTTGTTGATAGAACAACAATGAGCAAGCCATGTACTGTTGAATATGAAGCAAGGAAATTTGGGTACATTTCTTAAAATTGTACCTTACTCATACCGACCAAACTATTATAGCAAGTAAACCAAATGGGTTGTGAGACATGATGGAAATAAACAAAACACAAATGTTATGAGATAACTAAGATACCGTTACATGTGTAGGGGCTGTTGATACAAAGTCAACGCGTCAATGGTAATACACAAATCAGTAAGACGAAGATTTATCTTAAATTGAAATTAATAGCATGAATTATAGATCCTAGCTCTACGTTGCTCAAATGGGGCTGATAGATCACTCAGCACATTATTCATAAAACCATATCCACCCTACAATGAAATCAAAAACTAATTAAGTGTACGAGATTTGACGGATTTTGATGAAGACAAAACTTAACATTATAAAAGTGTACAGTTTTCAAAATAGTTCGAAGAAAAGCATCTGTCCCTGAATGGTTGCATGTTTTTAAAACCTCAACCTAGCAGGAGAACCCCACTTTCACAATTGATTTGAGAACAAATTAATTTGAAACGTGTATATTAAAAATGACAAATTGTACAGATAATAAAAGGAACAATGGGGGGACCTTGACGCAGAAGGAAGATAGGGAGGGAGGGCGTACTATTGAAAACAAGGCAATAAACCTCAAAGTTCTTAGTGTCAGAGAATAACCTAAGTAAGAAGCCGAGTCGTTGGCCGCACGGTCGAACGCGCCACTCTCACAGGAGACTAGGCTGCCGATGAAGGAGAGATCGAGGTCACTATGTTGGTCAGGTGTACTGAGGATGGTTTTTCCGAAACGGTTTTCCACTCTCCCTCCATGCAAATGCGAGTAAACTTCCTCTAGATATAACCTTCCTAATCCCCATTTTTGTATATAATTAGTACATAATCGTATAACCCAAAAGGGGAAGTAAAACAAATTGCTATAAAAAATAAAAAGTAAGAAATATAGTCAAGTTGAAATAAATAATATTGATCTCTGATGCATTAAAATAGTCCCATTAGCGAGATTGAATATCTTCTTCTGAAACTCAAGTCTAGATGTTTTCATTTGAATGAACTTTTTTTTGGCACTTTACTTATATATCCCAAACACTTGTGTGCCGTCAATTTTCATAATCAAACTATGACTAGCAAATAATGTAAAACAATATTAAATATGGCGCGTCAATGCTGGTTTATGTAGCGTTTAGACTTGGTAATATTTGTGTAGTTTATTCATTATAGAGCAATGCTACCTTCATGCTCACTACTGATATTTCACACAGACACACACACACACACAAAGAGATGATAGACCAAAGCTAATCCATCCGGGTGGATTTCCCGTACGTCAAGTAAACGTACAATTAACTATGCACTATACCTTATTACGAAAGTTGACTGATGATTCATTTTTTATGATTTTAATATTTTAAGAAATGTCTCTAGAGATTTGGTTTGGAAAGGCATCTTTTGAGTTTATCAGATTATATATTTGTTTAAAAATCAGTTAATAATCGTTAATTGATGAATGATATTTGAAATTTTTAATTTTTTTTTGAAATTAGCTTTAAGGATTCTTTAAATTGAAAAAAGGTCATCTTAACACGGTCATTGAGCCCGGTACCTTTGTCATAGTGGTTCAATGCTCTAACCACTGAGCTATTCAGGAATCGCCCCGTACCCAGGGGCATTCTTCGCTCACATTTTAAGGTAGAGTCTGTTATGGACGTGTGGAAATTGTCGGTTTTAAATGTGTAATTTATTGAGATCACAAGCTATCAGATAACGCAGACACCTTCGACTCGGTAGTTGGCTTATTGCTGCTACTTTTACAGTGACGATTGTATGAATATATCATGATGATATATGACACCTGGACACGAGAATCAATTCCTGAATAGATCAGTGGTGAAAGCATTGGCTTACTAAGCCAAAGGTCCCTGGTTTGATCCCCGTGTCCAGGTGGCATTTTTTAATTTATAAAATATGATGTTTAGATGCGGATATAACTATAGTTAATAAAATAATAACTTAGCTATTTAATTCATATTTAATTCATAATTTCAAGATTTTACTAAAATTAGAATTTGGAGCCTATTTTACATAATAATAAATACCATAACGTTTGCTGGTTCTTCTAAATTAAGTTTATTTACGAATAATTTACTTATAACAAATTTTAGACATTAGAAATATTTAGAAAATGGTCTTTAATAATTGAGTTAAAAATGATGTTCTAAGACAATCAACTTGAAAAGGAGACTTTATTGGCATCTCAGCACGTGATGAAAATAGCTCAGTGGCCGCAGAACCTTAAGATAGTTTGTAAAACTTAAAATAGTAGTTCTGCTTCAAGTGATGAATTAATTATTTCTTCTAATTTGTGTTTTAATTTAATTTCGGCAGTATAAATCATATTTTAATGTTGTGTAGGCAGGAGCAAGAATAGGCTACCTAGTATACATTTATATTTTCTATCAATAGTTTTCATCTTTCAAGCCTTTATATCGTGGAGACTACGTGTAATTGTATTAACAACTTGCATCTTCAACATTGTCTGTAAATTGCATTGTTATGAAATACATTTGACTGTACAATACTTATACAATGAAATTTACAACACCAAATGTCACGCCATTGTAAATACAAACACAGACATCTGTAGTTGAAGTCAGGGACATCTTATTTTACTCTTTGTTTGATGAGTTAAAATTATATATGAATGTTTAAAAAAATTATATTCATAACTTTAAGAAACTATTTATAAAGCATATGTTTGAACGTGGTACCTAATCTACTTGCTGGACTCAAATAAAGATTTAAATATATAAGAATAAAAGTTGAAACCAATGAATAAGGAAAACAAAATATAAACAATGAATTGACTCTAATATATAATAAGTGTAAAGACGCAAAACAATCCTGGATCAGTGTATGGCTTCCAATATTGCTAAAATTCCTTCATAAATAATTTAAATGAATGTAACATCGAATTAATAATCGTCAACAAATACAAGTCGATTGCAATAATACATATTTCTGATGAACCCTCTAGTTATCTTAAATATCATATACACAGTATAAATAGGCCTAAATATATATTTAACTTTTAAATCATAATTTTATTGTTTATAACAATAATTACTAGAATTACTTTGTTAACAATATGTTGTAGGTGTACTATGTTTTTAAATAAATACCAAATATTAAAGTATCGTTATCTCTTTATTAAAACGATCTGATTGTAATATATTACCGAATAGTAACTATTACTCGTGTTCCCTACGGCCATATTATTTAGTTTTGTTAATATTGTTTGAGCTATTTCCAGTTCTCTTTAGTCGTATCCTGCACTGGCTCTTGCTCTTGGGCTCTTGGGACTCCCTTGTCACCTCTTTGACCCTCAGTGGCGAGTATTTGGGACATTTATTGAACTAGTTTGATTTATTTGTCACCATTTATCTCAACCTTCCTAGGATATATGAATATGTAATGGTGAGGCAGTGGAATTTAGAGGAAATCTACCCATATTTGCGTGGAGGGAGAGTGTAAAATCGTTTAGGAAGACTATAACTCAGTATATTAGACCTAGATTCAAACCCCAATCTCCCATCATTGTCAGCCCAGTCTACGGCCCATTCGAACACTGCAGTGGGTTAGCCTGGATTCATCTAAATGAATCTAATTACAAGTGAGTGATTCCCTCGAAACGCACCTGCTGCTCTTGCACGACAATCCTCCAACTTCTTGTAACTAGATTCGAACCAAAGTCCACCAGATCTGGTTGGTCACTTCTTGAGATAAAACACTCACTTACCTGGAAAATACAATTTCCTGTAATATGATTGATAGTTATCAAGCTTCGTCACTGAATATTCTTAAGATGGAACAGGATAGTTTTAAATTAATTTACGATGTTTCAAATGAGTGATTAATGTTCTGTTTCTAATTAATAATCTGTAGAGATCTTGGCTTAACCTAAATGTGCATTCCGTTGAAAGAGACTCGAACATGGCCTCTCTGCGTGTGATAGTGACAGTGTGAACAATGGCTTTATTACGGAGTCTTGCGAGAGATATTGTGGAAACCAACTCACAACAATGAATGTTTTATGATGAGATTTCTCTCAAGTATACAGTGGCGGCTCGTGACTTCATTCTGAGGAGAAGGGGGTGAGGATCATTGTGTGAATAATGAAGTTTCTGAAGTTTATAAGTAAAATGAATGAACTTGTTTTAAACCACCATAAATACTCAACACAAACACACTTTCGTAATGCTAGGTAGACCTCACCTGGGAATGAAGTGGGTTCTCAAATACCTCTAACAAGACAATATTATGTAAGTTATATTAAAAATGATAATGTGGATTACTAACCCAGTTATTTAAAAAATCTGAAGTTACTTCATACAAGAGAACAAAGTGCGAGTGAAATATTGTAGACTGTGACATTCATTGAGTAACAGTTACATTGTTATTAAAACTACAATTAAAAGTTTATATCAATACTATAACATGATATAGTGATGCTATTGAAACCAGTGATTGGAATATACCACTAATTATATTCTGTGATTAGACACGATCTGGTCATATATAATATATATAAGAAACTATGTTTAGTATTACTATATCAACTGGACCAGATATGTTATTTCCTCCTTGCTATTAGTTATACTAACTACCACTCGGTGTCAGCACCTAACCTGACTGATTTCTGTTCATTTGTTTCGATCCTCCCGGCTCCCCCTCACCTAGGCTTGCTTCTACCTTGTTTTTATCTACATACATTATAGCTACATGTTGTCTGTTATAGTTAATTACTCCTCAAGAACCAACCCACCAATCATCTCATCGATCCAGGTATTATCGAATACGGTTAGCAAAGTTAGCTAATTAATTTTTTCTAACTAGATAATTTTGTGAATTCTAGTCTTTAACAGGAAACAAAATATCCCATTTAAAGTATTTGCTACTAGCTACTTACTAGCTGTATTGAAACATTGAGTTGTATATTTGTATACTTTTATAATTGTATTTATTTAATGAAAATATATTATATTTAAGTTAATAATTAAGTCAGTTAATAATAGTTATATAACATAGGAAATAGATATATTCATATATAATGCACCAAATTTCAAAAATAAGCTATTAATATTGTGTTACCGCTTTTCTTCTATTTTAAGACAAACACTTTTTCCCATTTAAAATTCTCTAAATTCAGGGCTAGTTTTAAAAATGATGGTGTCCTAGAATCGTGGTTCCTTTACCACCAATGCTCTCGATGGCTCAGAAGACGATATAATATGGGGTTATAAAGCTAAGAGCGGCTTGGAGGATATTTATTCAATTAAATAAGGTACTAATGTTGTAAGTAAATTGAATTCTGTAAAAAAATTATTCCTTGGATGTAGGGTATTTTAGTGTTTTATGTATATTTATTTTCTTAGAATTAAAGTTTTTTTCTGTTGGTGGTACTGAAAAATTAAGGTGTGTCTTACAATCGAAGAAATACGATAGTAACATACTATATCTCTGAGGTTCCCAAGGCACCCCCCCCCCTCCAAGTTTATTTTTGCTGCTTATTCTGGCGATGCAAGGATGTATTAGTACCAACACTAGGAGTACCTGGATCTGAGATGATAGAGCCTGTGACTCCCTCAATACAGAATGCTGTATAATGATCAATGATGTGTAAAGGCGAGAGTTAAAAGAACAATCTATGTCAAACTTTTCTCCTTTAGTATTAAACTTACCTAAACAACGAAATAAACTAATCCTTCACAATATAAGTACTATATTTATATAATAATTGTCGTTGTGCATAGTGTGGATCAACTTTGAACATTCAGTCCTTCGTATTATGCGGTGATGGCAACTGTCGTTTAGTTTGGAACTGATCAATCTTAGTAGTGAAGGTGGATGAGTTGCATTCCATAGTTGTGAAAGAGCTTCATATTTGCACCAAGAAATATGAATGCCAGAAATATATATTAATGGGTGTGTTCGTTAAACACAAGTTCAAAATAGCAAGAATGAATACTTTACCTTATTCTACTTGTGTTGTAAGTGAGGGAACTCAACTTAGAGTCCAATGCAAAATAGAGTTTGTATCAATTTGACTTTTCGACTTTTACATTTTTAATTTTACTCAATTTATACTTAATCTAATTAACAATCTATTACTTTAAAATGGTTGGTGCATATAAGTCTAAATAATAACAAATGCCTGTCAATGGATTTAAGAAATTTAAAAAGAATAATTTTAGAGAGTATGAAGAGATTATAACAATAATGAGAGTAGAGCTTTTAGTTAAAAAACTAAATATTTGGAACAAAGTAATATTGAGTTTTATGGAACTGAGATATTCGTTTTTATTCAAAATAATGAGAGGGGAACAAGAAATTGTATTTCAGTAGCCAAGATTTAGCCTCCGCATGACTCGTCATTATCTTCAACACAAACCATTAAACGATGTTTGAAGTAGCTAATTCTGGTTGTGGGACTGCAGAGTATTTTTTTCTTACTGTCAACTGTGGCTACCAACCTGTGGCCGCAATCATCCACCGTGAAAACTGGGTCGACTAACACGATATAGCTATTAGTTCCTTTAAACCCATGTATTAAGTTATACAAATTGTAAGTGTAACGAAACTTCTTGTCTTCCACTGATGAGAACAAATTTCTTTAGCAGTCTTAGACATAAAATAACTTTGCCTTTAAACAGGTTTTAGTACTATATTCCTAGTTTGAAACACCTCTATGTCCACAAATGACAAACTTGCACCAGTTGGCTTGCAAACAAAGGTGTCAGAATCATTTTGACTGATTTAGAGATAATATAGAGGTCGAGGTATGAATCTCAATCTAATGCACTAATGTGATTACTCGCTCCCTCTCTTCAAGTACGAGTAGGCCCTACAGTTCTTTTTGACTGATTTAGAGATAATATAGAGGTCGAGGTATAAATCTCAATCTAATGCATTAATGTGATTACTCGCTCCCTCTCTTCAAGTACGAGTAGACCCTACAGTTCTTTTTCAACTATACTGTGTCATCAAATGGCCTTCTCTGATAAAACTCAAGCCATTCTTATAGGAACACACAGACTACTATTGAATGTGGACTGTTCCCTGCTGACTGACATACGATTAGGAGTAGCCACAGTACAAATGACAACAATGACTAAAAACCTTGGTGTGATTATTGATGAAAATCTTAATTGGACAAATTAGGTAACTTTGATTTACAAGAAAATGTATGCCTGCTCATATTCACGGATAAGGTTGAATAATTCTCTCCCAGTTTGTGTGCGAATTATCCTGGTCCAGAGCTTAATAATACCACACCTTGACTACTGCGATGTAGTATACAATGACTTAAAACACGATCTAGCAGAACAACTACGACGACTACAAAACACATGTGTTCGATACATATTTAACTTAAAACGGCATGACCACATTTCTAAGTATTTTAAAAAACTGGGTTGGCTAAGAATAAATGAAAGGCGATGGCTACACTTATTAGTATTGCTTCACAAAATATTATCAACATCTCAGCCTCAAGACCTCTCCTCACAATTCCTATTTCTGAAGGATAAACACACCCGTGCTACTAGATCAGAACCCACTGTACAGATGTCTATTCCCATACATAGATCTCAAACTTATGCTCGTTCTTTAACTGTCCTGGCATCACAGGCCTGGAACAAACTAGATAACTCGACTCGTCACCTAACAACTAAAATTGCTTCAAGCGTGCGGTCCCGCAATTTATCTTGTCTAACAAACTAAGCTGAGCTCTTGAAACTACTTGAGCTTTAAATGAGTGTACAAATGAGCGTGCGAATGGTTTTCTATTTATTTGAATATTCCTTTATGAAAAAGAGCTTTAAATGAGTGTACAAATGAGCGTGCGAATGGTTTGATACTTATTTGAATATTCTTTTATTAGAATTTGTTTGTTTTTCAATAAATGTAATAGTGTATGTTGTATTCAACACTGGTTAAGTGGAAGAGAAGGCTAACTCCTTAACTTCACTAGATAAATAAAGGCTATTACTATTATTATTAATACTATTATTATTTTACCATAAATAATAATATATCCTCCCTAACTAGGCATTGCTCTAAACTGTAAAGTGGGTGAAAGAGAAGTATGCACCAATCAAAACCTAACAATATCACTAAGGCTGTTATGTGTGTACCAAGATGAATAGACTGTAGTCCTGAAAAATTTGGGGATGCATTCCAGAATTGTTGGTGTGAAGGTAAAGGAATACCTTCTCCTTGCTAGACACTAGCTATGTTTTTAACTAAATTTCAGAAAAACTATGTGATGAGCTTGATGGGATCTCTGCCATCAAACAGCAGAGACGTTGTAAAATGAAGTGTGAATCGTTTGTTAAGTTTGATAAGTTCTCCTGTGTGACTTCCAATTTTAGTGGCAGAGAATTTAGAAATATGAATCTTCCCTTGGGAAACTGGAACTAGTTGAAGACCTCAAGAGTTCTGGCCTGTTTATTAAACACCAAGAGGAAGTAAACTCAAGCTTAAAGATATTGCTACATAAGAACTGGTATGCACTCACCTTTGACCTTGTCGGACATTGTGCACTATTAAATTACTGATATTAAAGTAACACATAGATTACTAACAAATAAAGGATTTGTAAAGGTACCGCACAGTCCCTTCGCTTCTCCACTGTTTTTAGTATCTAAGGCAAATAATAAACATTGGCTAGTAGTAGATTATCAAAATGCTGGAGATGACATTCCAGGATCTTGGGCAGGTGAGTGTATTCATCCCCCAGACTGAGAACTTATGACATTAATTTAAATAATAGAATATAAATTATTAATCCAAATAAAACTCGGGTTACCTAAGTCGCAAAAGAAATTGATCAGGTTTTTTATTATTGAAAGCTTTATTTGGTTGGTATGTACCAAACTTAGCCTATGTAGCTTCTCCCTTATACTTACTCGAGTGGACAAAAACATTTTAATAGTCCAGCGACGATGAACAAGCCTTCACAATGTTAAAACCACTGTAAATAAAGCTCACATTTTGAAAATGGTTGTAGTGAATCCTTCAAACCTATGCATCATCTAAAGCAGGCATGGCATGCCACATGTGGCCTCATCCATGAATCTTTGTGGCCCGTGGACTTTTTTTATGGACCAACATACAGCATGGTCTGATTAGTTTTTTATAAACATTTGACTCTAATAGGAATTATGACATTTGGAAATTGTCATTATTTGGGCTCTTTATAAACCAAAGATTGATTCTCAGCAATTGCTATAACCAGTTGTCCAGAACATAATAATTGTGTTGTTTTCTCTTCTGATAAGGAAACATGATTGCTTATGAACGTCACTTCAACGCAACCTTGCTGCAAACAAAGTACTTTATATATTAGCACATTATAGAGAGGGTATAATCTTGACTCGTGTGTAAACACACATGAGTTGAACAATCCCACAAATGAAGTTCCAACAGTATTTCAAGTCGAAGGTCGTTGAATAGCTCATGGAAAACTTGGCAGTGGTCTGGTTAGTAAGACACTCGCAAGCTTTTCAATAATTCACATTAAGAGTAAAGATATTTCATTAGTGGAGGGAGCCTTGCCAAGAATTTTTGAACCACTTCTGAGGATGATACCTCTCCCCTTGCTAAGATGATTAGTTCAAATTATCCTAATTATTCTCATTGCTCAGCTGTGCAGTTAGAAGATACAGTATTGGAAAATCTACGTACACACCTTAAAAACACTTAAACAATAGAATTTGTCAATTAGGCTGGGGGTTGTGTCAGGTGCTATCTTTGTTCTCGTAGCTTGGTTCATGTTGTGTTGGGTGCTATCTTTGTTGCTCGTAGCTTGGTTCATGTTGTGTTGGGTGCTATCTTTGTTGCTCGTAGCTTGGTTCATGTTTTGTTGGGTGCTATCTTTGTTGCTCGTAGCTTGGTTCATGTTTCAGGTGCTATCTTTGTTGTCGTAGCTTGGTTCATGTGTCAGGTGCTATCTTTGTTCTCGTAGCTTGGTTCATGTGTCAGGTGCTATCTTTGTTGCTCGTAGCTTGGTTCATGTTGTGTCGGGTGCTATCTTTGTTCTCGTAGCTTGGTTCATGTTGTGTTGAGTGCTATCTTTGTTGTCGTAGCTTGGTTCATGTTGTGTTGGGTGCTATCTTTGTTGCTCGTAGCTTGGTTCATGTTGTGTTGGGTGCTATAGGTTGGTTCACATATGGCGCTATCCTTGCTATACCTCCACTTGTCTGGGGCTGGCTGTATTTATACCCCTTCTCCTCTGCATCTAGGTGCTTCCTTAGTTCGTTCTTTGTGAATGGGGGGAATAATTAAAATTTGGTGAAGAGGGACTAGACATGTGGAGGGGTGTCTTTTGAAAGGTGAAAGGGAAAGGGGTGGCAGACAGGTAATCCAGAGTAATAGTGCTCCTTGTCTTTGTAACAGGTCCAGGCCAACCTTGCTTCTTTATGCTATGGAGATATTTTGGAGCAGTCGTACAGTGAAAAGGAAGTGGTTACTTTGTGTTCTTGTCAACAGCGCTGAGATCAGATCCAGCGCAACCTTACTTATCTATTATAGGCCTATTTTAGAGTTGGCTCGGGGAGTCACAAATGAGTTTTGAATGGGAAAGCTTTCATAATACAAAACACTATTTCCACAATACAAGCACAATATGACAATATACAATATATTGCATACATTGATGATTCACAGACAATATATTGCATATGTTGATGATGAACATTGAAGAGGCCTGCTTGGTGAGCAAATTATTTAAGACAAGGGTCTGTAACCTACGTCCCACCAAATAATTTTATCTAACCCAAAAAAAATATTTATCAAACAAACAATTGTGTTCCAAAAAAAGACTTTATAACTAATTACTAAATGGGAAATATAAAGTTGAACTCTATATTTATTTATTTTTTCAAATTGGCCCAACAATTTTTTTAAGTCCACGTAGCTTTCGAGATCAAAAAGATTGTTGATCCCTGGTCTCTGTAGTCATGTAATGATACTCTTTAGGACCCTTCTCATATATTAAAAAGTCATGGATTAAGTGTATTTTTCTTAAAAGTACTGTATGTAAAGTTTCCTTTTAATACTTCATCCATGGAGAATCACACATTTTCAGAAGTAATTTCAATACATCACGTTTTAAAACTTTCTTTCTTTGAAAGACAAACTTTGTTGTATTTTGAAAATCATGTGAATTGTTGGCTCCCTTGATCTAATAGGAAGCTAGCCTTCACAACAACAGGCTGCCAGGAGTTCTCCTATTAGTTAGTTTTAACTCTGGGGACAAGGGGTACAAGAAGCAAGGGGTAGGTCATATATAAGCATCTTGTGCGTATGAATACAGTACACAGTAATATAACAGAAAGACAGTAAACAGTTATCTTGACACAGAAAAATAGTATTATCACACAAAAACTAGTATCACTTTAATATTAAATCTACAGTACCGAAAGTTTAATCATCTAAATAAATTGTGTGCAACATTAAAAGTCTTACTCATTTCATAATAAGAAGAATTAATTATAATCAGATCACATAACTGTGTACAAATGTGCAATAAGGCATGCACACGTCATCGTCATCATAAAACCTGGTATCGTTATACTTACTGCTCACCGTAAGGCATACACGGGTCCACATTCACATAATCAACAGTAGAAAATCCGATATAATAATTGGTGCTCAATCGCGGGGCATATATCTCAATAAAACCCTGTATCACCATAGTTGGTGCCCAATCGCGACGCGAATCTTCAAATCCTCGAGACTAGAAAGGAACTTCACCGACTGAGAGATACACGGTAAAGTGAACGGCACACCGAGGAAGAACATCGTACTGAAGTGGAACAAGCAGATGTTCCACACACAGCACACTGAACAGCACACCAAGGAAGAACATTTTACTGAAGTGGGACAAGCAGATGTTCCACACACTGAACGGCACACCGAGGAAGAACATCGTACTGAAGTGGAACAAGCAGACGTTTCACACATGGCACACCGACGAAGTACATCACACCAAGGCGGAACAACGAACAGACGTTACACGCGACGGCACACTGAGAAGACCTCATCAATCAACTCGGATAAGATTTTGTTAATATTTTTTTGAATTTGATTCACAGGATATAAAACTTTGCTTTAGAACTAATACTGTAGAAATATCATTACTGTTAGTAATTATTTGTAATTTGGGAAGGTAGGATGGCGGATTTGAACCCGAATGGGGACAGTGAGAAACCAATAGCTGCTTTGGTGAGACAGAATATGAAAATAGACCAAACAATCAGTTAGATTCGAACCCGAATGGGGACAGTGAAACCAATAGCTGCTTTGGTGAGACAGAATATGAAAATAGACCAAACAATCAATTAGGACTAGAAGACTCAGAAGAAGAACTAGGAGATAGGGATCAGGACAATGTGAAGTCAGTTACAGAGGAAGAGGGACAACATAAGGCAGAAAAGGATATATAAGGAAATTTAATTACTGTCGAAAGTGTTATAGTAGATGAAGAAGGGCATGAGATAGTAAAGGAACAAACCACGGATGAAGCCGTAAGAAATTTAAATTTGTTACTAAATAAAATGGATGCAACTAATCAGTAAATAGTAGCAATAAAAAAGACTAGCCAAGAAACTAATCAGAAAATGGATTACACTAGACAGTAAATAATAGATGCAACTAATCAGAAAATAGATTAAAAACTCGAGAAAATCAATAATGAACTAGGTGCTAAAATTGAACAAAGCAGGGAGGCATGTGAGCAAAGATTTGGTTACCTAGAGCAAAAATTTGACCAACTAGAAATGGTTCATAAAAATTTGTTAGTATGTTTAAATGAAGTTGATAAAAAGGCGATTGAAGGAGAAAGGGTAAAAAAGGCTTTAGCGGAAAAACAAGAAAACTTAAGAAAGGGACTATTTAAATTAATGGAACAAATTACAACCAATAAAAAATAAAGTAGAAACAGTTGAACAAGAATCAAATAAAGGGCTAAAAGAAGTAGAAATGAAGGTAGGGAATCTGGACCTTCAGGTAGAACATATCAAGCCTAATGTTGAGGTAGTGCAAGACAACCTCAAAAAAGAAAGAAATAAAGTAAAATTAGCATTTGACTCGCAACAGGATGCACATAAAAGCTTCATTACAAAACAAATTGATGGAATTGTTGCCGAAGCGGTAGAGAAATCTGATAAAAAATTAACAGATTTGTAACGGAAAATCAAATAAATATAGGGGAAGTTGGTAACTTGCACAGTACTAGGATCCAATCTGTGATTGAACTTAAAAAAGAAAAATAAGGGTTATTTTAAGTACTGTAGGATTTGTGTTACCTGGGATATTTATATTAGGGGTGGTTTACATTTTTATACATGAGTGAGTGATAGGAACATACTTTATAACAGAAAGAATTAAATAGGTAACATAAATAGATTTCATATTCAATAACATAAAAATTGAAATTGGGTTACAATAGGTAAATGAAAATAGAAAGTAAGAAATAATAGAGCTTCATACATGAACAAGATTAAGTTTGACACTGGCAAAGTTATAGTAACTTCCGGTAGCTCGGGAGAATACGTGTGCAAGACGACACGGCAACAGTCAAAAGGACATTAGGTAAACGGAGATTATTGGATTCCAACAAAGTCGGGCTAGCGCCTGAATTCCACCAGAAGGGTCTAAACAAAAACAAGGTAAATTAGATACAAATAAAGTTGTGATAACAGACCTTATAATTTTAGAGTTATTAATCGAAGCTCGGCCTAGCTAGCTGGCTTGGCTTGTAATAAAGAACTGTTTCAGAGATAAATGATATATTGTAAGAGGACGAACTGTCCATTACATCAGCAAATGGCTAAAAAGCAACCAGGTGTCTACACTAAATAGTACTATGGCCGGTCCTTTCCCAGTGGGTACTGCCAGAGCATTCAATAGTACATGTATGTCACTACCCACTACCACTACATCAAGTTTAGTGTACACCAACATTAAATACTAAATCATAAGAAGCGCCAACCAAGGGGTGAAAGAAAGTACTATCTGTGTGGTCCACCATACAAACTTAGCCGTGTTCCACACTTTGCGCACCCCAAAATAATAACACAGAAAAAGAGATGCCAACTAAAGTGCTGTGATATACTGACCTAACTAGGTCCTCATGTAAAGGCGTTAGACAACCTGCTTGTGGCCATTCAAAATATGAACATTTGAGCATGACGTCCACAGCGTCGTGTAATATTGTGAATTCTTATGGACATAATACTGAATAAAGAACTTGTGAATGAGAGGGCTCTAAGGCCTGGGTCCTATTACATACAGAGATCAAGGCTCCTGTATTTAAGCTATATCATTAGGATATAGTAAACTTATGATATCAAAACTTCTGACTAACAGAAAATTAATCAGCTCTACTCTACAACTTAGTTTAGTCTCTCTGACTAAAACATAGCGTCAGAAGGACAAAATAAAAGGGATCAACTTTATTAAAGAAAACACGTCTGGTGGACGTACAAAATAAGTTGGTCAACTTTGACTAAAGAAAACACGTTTGATGGACGTACAAAATATGTTAGTCATCTTGACTATAAAAAAAACACGTCTGGTGGACATACAAAATTAGTTGGTCAACTATGACTAAAGAAAACACGTCTGATGGGCGTACAAAATAAGTTGGTCAACTTTGACTAAAAAAAACCTTACATAGTCATATGGACTAACTCAACAAGTATGAAGGACTTGGAAAATGACAAAATATTTGAATCAATAGAAGAGATTGTCGAGGCGGTGACACCCACGACCTAACCGTCATGGTCAGCAGTATCTTCTACAGGTGCTGGAGCAGAGTTTCCTTCTTCGAAGAAATCCAAGTGATGAACTACAAAATGTGAGCCTAGGAGTTTCTCGTTATATACTCTTTCCTTGACTAGCAAATTGGGCGCAGTAAACAATGGAATAGGAAGAAAGGGGAGGAGGGAGTTGCCAAGAAAGTCCGCTAGGGGCGTAGTGGTCGTAGCTCGTGGCGTCGCTAGCGATGAACCGAGGACCGTCTGGTCTTTCTTCGATGTTGAGGTCAAGAGGTTAGACGTGCGTTGAAACTGCCCCGCCTTTGCTTCCGCCATGCTAGCAGAACAGTTGGTGAAAGCATGGTGATTGTATCCGGGAACATCCACGTAATGTAAGTAGAATCCAAACGAAATTATTACTAGATGTACATCAGTATTAATTATCTTCTTCTGATTCCCTTATTGTAGTTTAGCATTTTGTGCGGATTACAGTTTGTAGATGTCATCTTGATTTAGGTGACGTGCTACAGTACATCCCACCAAATGTCTTCGATCCAGGAAGTAATAAGAAAGCATTTAAATTTCGGATTATTTAAATATAGACTTAAGAGTATTTTTGATTTTAGAAAGTTAGTATTTAATGCAGCTCTAGTAACTGTAATTATTATGAAACTGCAATTAGCATGTAACTGTAATTATTATATAACTAAATATTATGTAATATTCAATCACACTTCAGTAATAGTAGATAATGTTTAAAATAGAAATTGTGAGTAAAACATTCAAAGGATAAATTAAGTCTAATAGAACTAATTTATTATTTTCAAGAAAAGTAAACTAAATGCGTATTTGCTAACACACACAACGTTCCCCACTTCAAGTCTACAGATAAACATCTACTGTCTGAAAAGAAGAGGGTAACTCAAGGATAGTTACTCAAAAGTACAAAAAAAAAAGGTGTCTCGAGTAAGTGTCAAACCTGGTCTAACAACTACAAAATCTTTAAGCCTAAAAAATTTAAATTCTGAACAAATTATATTCATCTTAATTTGGATTGAACATAATTAATTAAAGGAAATTCTATAGATAAAAATGTGAAAATAGGAGAACAAATAGATGATAGGAGGAAGGTGTGCGGTAGAAGATTAGGTGAGGGTTAAGTTTTGTGAGCTGGCGTGAGACCATGAAAGCACGCAAGGAGAGTTTAAAGTGTGAGTAAATTCTAAGAATCGGCCATATATTTTAATCAATTGTAAACTATTATTTAAGTACGGTAATAATTTGAGATAAAATTGTGCCAATATGGTAATTTTGAGTTTGAGAAGAAGTTATATAGTTCCAGTTTGAGAGAAATTTTGGAGTTTTGGATAATTAGTTAGGTAATTAGGATCAAACCTAATTAGTAGATGATCTTGGAAATCAAAATTAATGTATCATTTCACCAATGGTGAATTTTGTGAGTTACAGTCAATATACGGATCTTAATATTTATGTGGGGGTCATTTTAAATGTAATTAATAAGATTTTATCTAATTGAACAAGTATTGGTTAAGGCATTAACGGGATCACAGAGTGAGCTGATGAGCTGAAAAGTAAAATTTAAGGTATCTAAAGAAGTTAATTTCGATATGCACTTAAGTGCATTATCACAACAGTTAAGGTAGTGGAAACATGAGAGGCTTGATGTGTCTTGGTTTTAAGCATTTATATATGGAAGTTACGAGTTTTAAGAGGTATTTAGTTCAAGCATCGTTATAAGACAGGAGCTATGGGTTTTGAGTTTAAAGAAAGCCCGAGGGCATCTAGCAGTGTTAAGGGGGTGTTGTAAGCCATGGACTTAGCTATGCGCAAGCTGTGATCGATTTTTAGTACTGGTGAGTCAGGGAACCACCAAACTAAGAGAGTAGGTGTTATTAAGCATAGTGCTAGCCGAGGGCAGCCTATGAGTGACGTCAGTATCCAATGAGGCCAGGCCTATGTTTTCCACCAATGTATGTGATCAGTGTTAAATGGTAACTCTGGATTGAATTTGACATATTGAGGAGATTATGATAAGTTTAAAAAGGTGATCTGTGATAGTGTGCTATAGCAGCCAATACTAACTTATGCAGCACCAAAGTGCGTAATAGAGTTAGAGTGTTAGACCCTATTAGGCTAATTGATTTTTAATTACAAATTCGTTTTGTTTGGGTGCCTAAGGTGACTAGGCAACATGTAAGACATTTTTGTTAATAGATAAAATATATTTTTTCCCTAATGGGAAAAGTAATTAGTGATTACCCAATTAGAAAGGGAAAAAGATTTTTAAATATTTCATGGTAGTGTGATATATGATTTCAAGCTGATTTGAAGCATACTTTATGATACCAAGATTGTTTTTATACATTTTAATTATTTTAAACTCCATAAGGTTAGAGTAAAATAATATATTTTCTATTCCTCACACAAGTAAGTTGACATTAAAAAAGTAGAAAGAAAAAGAAAGTAAAAGTAGGTTGACCCTGAAAACTAAGCAGCTGTATTTACTAGCGAAGTTAAACAAAAGTGAAAGGGTAGGCTGACCTTGGGTGATGAGCCAGGTTCTTTAACAAAACAAAAAAAAAACACAAATATTTTAATAGAAATAACAATATAAATGTGGATTGAATATGTAAGTATGTAATATGCCTTGATCAAAGGCAAGTAATTAATAGTTGTTTTATCATAAGGAAAAAATGAGGTCACATTAATAAATAAAAATTAATCAAATCAATAAAATTAAATAAAAATTGTGAGAAAATGTGACCCCATTTTTTAAATTAATTCAAGGTAGTAATTAAGAGTATGTAAGATAATTATATTTTAATGACAGTTTAATTAAGTAAATTTATATTTTACAGAACGTTTACTATAGAGAGTGATTGATTGAATAATTAACACAACGCATATAAAGATTTGAGTTTTAATAGAAATAATTGGTTTATCGATAACTAAACTAAACAGTTTATAAAAATGATTTCAATATTTATATTTTATTTTAGTATTTCAAAATTTAATTTGAATTTAAGGTACTTTTAGGTACTTCATATATCAACTTGTATTAGTTTTCAAAATTTTCACCTTACACAATTAAATAATATTTGAATTTATTAAATTTATTAAATTTAAATTTAACCTAATTTTACCTAAGTTCAGCTACAAAATTAATTATTCAACCAAGGCAATTTATAATTTTACTTTAAAAAAATTATGTTATCACCATTCTAACAACGGTACAACGAACAGTGCGACAATTTTTCAGTGTTTAAAAAATAAGGAAAATAAAATTTAAACTTTAGATAAATAATAAAACAGAAAATTCCTTCTGTTTATTCACTAAGAAAACTGAACATTAAAAATAAACAATCAGTGATGAAAACATATAAACAGTATATCATAGCTATATAAGTAATTTTAATTCAATGTTTACACACTTACACAATTTAAGTAAACTTACACTCTACAAATATATTCATGTTTAATTTTAAGAATAACAAAGGTAAATTATGACGTAGCTTTTGCACAGTATGGAATTTGCATGAAAATCTTTAAGATATAATCGAATGGGGGTATTGTAATGATACTGTTTTAAACCCCTCTCATATATTCAAAAAGTCATGGATGAAGCTTATTTTTCTTTAAAAAACTGTATGTAAAATTTCCTTTTAATACTTTTTTAATGGAGAATCACGCGTTTTCAGAAGTAATTTCAATACACCACGTTTTAAAACTTTCTTTCTTTGAAAGACAAACTCATTGTATTTTGAAAATCATGTGACATGCTGGTTCCCTTTACCCAATAGGAAGCTAGCCTTCTCAACATCAGGTTACCAGGAGTTCTCCTATTAGTTAGTTTTGACACTGGTGACAGGGGTCCAAGAAGCAAGTTGTCATATATAAGCATCTTGTGCGTATTAATACAGTACACAGTAATATAACAGAAAGACAGTAAACAGTTATCTTGACACAGAAAAATAGTATTATCACACAAAAACTATATCACTTTAATATCAAATCTACAGTACTGAAAGTTTAATCATCTAAATAAATCGTGTGCAACATTAAAAGTCTTACTCATTTTATAATTAGAAGAATTGATTATAATCAGATCACATAACCGTGTACAAGTGCGCAGTAAGGCATGCACGCGTCTTCGTCGTCATAAAACCCGGTATCGTTATACTTACTGCTCACCGTAAGTCATACACAGGTCCATATCCGCATAATCAACAGTAGAAAATCCGATATCATATTAATTGGTGCTCAATCGTGGGGCAAGTATTTCAATAAAACCCCGTATCACCATAGTCACTATCTCAATACTGGACCTCCAATGACGGAGAGTTTGAGGTTCTACTGAGGGGTGGGTTTTTTTCTAAATGGTTTTCCATTCTCCCTTCAAACAAATATGGCTACATTACCTTTATAATTCAACCTTGCTTAACCCTAGCATATTAGCGTAATTAGTATCAAAGCTTGTAACTTGAGCAGGTGGTAAGGTGCTTTAAATAAACATTTATGGAGTGGAACTGGCAACACTTATCCGGTAATATAAATAAATGAGGTGTTCTGGCATCAAAGACGTATTTACCAGAGGAAACATGACTCACTGTGTGTGGTCATAAAACATATTATTGCAGTATGGTATCAATAGCAATATAGTAAAGCTGATATATGTTCTAAGGCGTTACTCTCACAATAGACTAGACTGCCGATGACAAGGAGATAAAGGTTCGATCTCGTCCGGATGCAATGAGGGTGGCTTTTACAAAAGGTTTTCCACTCTCACTCCACACAAATGCGAGTGCACTTCCTCTAAACTCAACCATCGCCATCACTAACACATTAGCATAATTAGTATATAGTCATATGCGTTGTAAACACTCCACCACACCCTAACTCCTAAAACATTTAAACCCATACTTATTATTATTATAATCAAATTGAAAAATTAAAAAACTTATGAGTAAATAAAAAGATTAAATAGTTTCCTTTGTCAAGCAAGCAACTCATGCTGCTCTTGGCAGCCTTTTGATGAAACAATCCATCTATCTTGCGTAGCCAGTGTTTTGCGGATCTTAATTATTCGGATTAACACGGATTACGTGGAAATACTTAAATAAAGTGTTTTCATTTTCGAGCAAGCAGAATATTTGACTATCTGTATCGTCTATACGACCGGTATAGGATAATCGTCAGGGGTTTGTTATAGCGTATAACCCGAACCAGCAGTAAGACCCAACGTTAAAAAAAAATATGTAATCTGATTTCTATATGCCTTAATTAGTGGGGCCAAACTAGTTTGGTGCGTCATTGAATGGTCTAAGGTGTCATTTACACTGCTGGTGATTGGTAGATCAGGGTTAGAATCCCGGCCGAGACTAGTGACAGTGAATTTCCTAAATGGTTTTTTCCCGTCCCATTAGAGTAACTATCATATATGTGTATACTTGAACAGGTAGTAAAATGAAATAGCACCCTGCCTTGAACAACGTTTCCATAAGCTTTGAGCATCTTTAATAAGAGTAGTTAAATCTAAAGCCTGGTCCACACTCGGCTATGATTGCGCAAACAAAACCTTGCGTGTGGACTGGGCTTTAGTTTGGTTTCTCCTTTGGTTGGAGTGACGAGGAAAACAACGAAATAAAACCCATTTGCAAAAGATAAGAATCGAACAGAGTCCCTCTATAGAAAGTCCTGCTAATGGTGATATAGAAGACATTACAGTAGTATTACTGTTCTCAGCACATGTCACAAGATAAGCCCTACACCTCCAACATTTGTGACAGTATTAAAGATGAGCGAATTTATTTGATGCTTTTACTAATCCCTGATTCTTTTTCCTCTCTGAATATAGAACACTTACAAAAAATGAATTGACACTGTCAGTATCTAATAGTGCAATGTCATATTATTTGTGCATTAGTTATCGATTTTTTTTAATTTTGTGGTTTTACTGTTGGATCATTAATCATTTTAAATATAATAAAAATAAACGCTGATTTAAAAAATAAAAAAAACTTCACCAGTTTTTTCAATTGCTAATGATTCCAGAACAAAGTGTGATTTATGTTATCAAATCATGTCTATTAAAACATCAGTGTGGAACTTAAAAAAGACCCGCCTCGGTGGCGTAGTTGGCTAACGCGCTAGTCGTGTTGAGCTCGACCGCCGAGGACGGGGAGATCGAGGCTCGAATCTCGGTCGGGTGAACTGAGGGTGGTATTTCCTAAATGGTTTTCCACTCTCCCTCCACTTCCTCTAAATTCAACCCTCCCAATTCCTAATCCATTAGCGTAATTAGTACTTAAGCGTATAAACCGAACGGGTAGTAAGACGCGGTGCTAAATAAATAAATAAATAAATAACTTAAAAAAGCACATAGTACGCAAGCATTAATTAATTAATCTCAATTACAATGACTCGCCTGCCAAATTGAAAGTCCTGCCTCAACAGTCTGCAAGTACCGATAGTAAACCTTTAGCTTCTTGCTCTAAACTTCAAAAGCTCCCTACTAAGGACTAAGAGAAAAACAGCATTATTCCTTATCTTCCCAGAAAATTAAGGGTAAGTGCAAAAATAAAACTTGAAGACGGTCTTATAAATTTATTCACACAAGATTTTCGGCCATTTTCATTTGTTGAGTACATTGGATTTTGGTCTTTCATATCAGCACTAAATCCATACTATGTTCTTCCAAGTAAAATGACAATAACCCAATCATCTATGCTTCAATCTCGTTATGAAAAAACTCGTGTTGGTGCTAAGGAAAGTGTAAAAGAAATAAGTTTTGTTACTATTACTAGTGTGTTGGACATCCCTCAATAATGAAAGCTACAGCTCACTTAATAGATTCAAAACTTAAAATCAATTTTGTTTATATAGATGTGCACAAATTTAGTGAGAGGCGTACTAACACAAATTTAGCCACCAAGATAAAGCCATACCCTGTTAATGGGGAAATAAAGGCAAAATACTATTGTGGTGGTGTCGTCTAGTCATTGATCTCTCTAATACAGCCTGGATGGACATCTTTGGCTGAAATTTTTGAGCTGTCGTCTGCATACCTATGTGTAAGAGAGAAGAAACTTTTGGGTATTTATTTCTCTCTTACACCCATACAAGCCAATGTTGCATTTTGACATAATTAATTAATTTGATTGAATATATGAGATACAACGATATGTGATTAGTTAAATGAAAAAATGTGTTAGTAAAAGCTTTGAAGAGCATAACAAAGTTCGAAACTGGTGAGTTTTTTCTTTAAATTAGTTTATGTAGGCTAATATATATGCTTAGTATGTTTATATCTACTGAGTCAGCTGTACTCTATTCTTTGTTTAGGTAATTCTATTCATTAGCACGAGATGTGAGCACCGCATTGACTCTTCTCCCTTATTTTGCTCTGGACTCGCGCTTCCCACGCATTTCTTTGTATAACGGTAAAACTGAGGTTTTTTTTATGCGTTGATTTTGTTTGCCTCAAAGTACACAGCCATGACACTCTTTCGTGAAAATTAATTTGAAAAGTGCTCAAGAACCAAGATTGGGGCACCCCAGCTAACATCACATATCTAGGTACTCTATCACCAATCGCAAAGGTAGGCTCGTAATAAAATAATTGTTTCTCTGTGTTTGATAGTTTAAAGCTTGTGTGAATCTCGTCTGTTAACACCGCACATATACAATATACGATGATTTTTGAAGGAAGCTCGTTTGGAAGGATTCATCTCGTACCAGAATTCTACCATATCGTAGTGTTTAGGTAGGATAAAATACCTTACAAAAGAGAATTTCTACTTCCATTCTATATGGCCGTTTATCCTACCAAAATACTAATATATGATAGTATTCTGGTACGAAATAAAGCCTTACAGATTGGGACCCCTACTAAAATCAGGGTTTAGTAGATACCGTACTTTCTACACGCCTATAACCTAAATTATCCTTTGAAAATAATACTTCTACACAAAGTATGTCATTCAAACAAATTTAATACAGTTTTTAGCTAACTTGTTTCATTATAGTTATCGAATTTTCACCAAAATATCTTTTCTGAAAGCAATATACAAGATATGAGCCAACCTTTTTTTTTAATGGTAATATAATACTTTCTACAGGCCTATAAACTATGTGATCGTTTGAACGGTTGGTAGCTACATAAAGTTTGTCATTCAAACAAATTTAAACGTTTTAAAACCTTATTCATTATATCTATCGAACTTTCAATATAATATGGTTTCTGAAACCATTATACAAGCTAATAGCCAACTTTAAGGTGTGGTGCTAGTGAGCGTGAGTTTAGGGCAATATTTTCGAAGTTTTTATAGCATAAACTTTTTTTGGCCAAAATAAATCAAATATTTATTCTATAGAAACATAGAGTTATGTTTTCTGCATATGCTAATCTCAACAGTTCTTTAATATCTGTCAAGGGTGTCCTGGAATTTAGTGACAACTTTTTCTGCATTTAAAAAGTTTGTCACCAAATGCCGCTATACTCATGACAAGATATTCAAGAACTGTTGAGATTAGCATGTGCAGAAAACATAACTCTATGTTTCTATATAAGAAATATTTGATCTATTTTGGCCAAAAAATGTTCATGCTATAAAAACTGCAAAATTAATGCACTAAACTGGCGCTTACTAGCACCCCACATTAAATATAAGTGTTGTCTTGGCAGACTGTAAACAACATGGATGATAGCTACATATTTAAATATATTAAAGATTTTATTCGTATTTGTGCAGTAATAGCTGTAAAACTGAATTGTATATCCTTTAAAGTAAAATGTTTCTTCAGGAAAGTATGGTATAATACTTCATTATTTTAAAATAATAGCACCTTTATTCATCAGAAACGTGTTTTCGTATAAGAACATTGAAAGAAACCGTTAAATTTGTCCCACCATAGTGAAGCAGACGTTAAACTTGAGCGTCACGCTTCGCTCCTTGACAATGCGTATGTTGTCCAACCAGTATAATATAGAAATGACTGCGGCTAGTGCATCCACATGGTGTCTACTCAACGCATTGATTTTTTATACTATAACTGGATGGACATCTGTGGCTGAAATTTTCGAGCTGTCGTCTGCATACCATTGGGTAAGAGAGAAATAAACTTTCGGGTATCTCTTTCTCTCTTTCACCCATACAAGGCAATGTGGCATTTTGACATCGTTCATTAATTTGACTGAATATATGTGATACATCAATGTGAGAGTGGTTAAATTAAATAAATATTTTAGTCAAAGCTTTGAAGAGCATATAAAAGTTCAAAACTGGTTAGTTTTTTCTTTAAATAAGTTGATGTAGCCTAATATGTACGATGATTTTTGAAGGAAGCTTACTTTTAAGGCTTTATCTCGTACCATAATCCTACCCTATAGTTGTGTTTAGTTAGGATAAAAGACCTTCCA
>CABFWB010001503.1:133318-156323 GCA_902151455.1 Timema bartmani
CCTTCCCCAGTGTAGCAGACGATACACTTTGAGCGTCACGCTTTTGTCCTTGGAATGTGCATGTGTATGTCCATCCAGTTATATTATAGAGATCAATGACTCAACGTGACCAATGAAATTCCCAACTTTTTCCCTGATTTCCCCAGATCATTTCCTAAAATTCCCGACTCAAAAGTATGTCACACCCTTCCATCCCATTTTTTATTAATCTTTTATTAATAATAGTAATAAGTTTTAAAATTCAAATCAACCTGTTTTTTAATTTGTATTAACATAGTCTGCTTGGAATTATAAAATTATAAAAAATATTACACAGCTATAAAAAAGAAAGATAGTTTGAATAACATATTGTAATTTACTGATTTAATGATTATTATATTTCATATTTTGAGTAAAACTTGTTCCTGGATGATGATGATGATGATGATGATTATGATTATGATTATGATGATGATGATGATGATGATGTTGTTGTTTACCAGATTCCTGACTTATTCCCGTTTTTTCCCGACCACTTTAAATTCTCGGGTAATTCCAGTTTTCCCATATGGTAGACACCCTGATCCAACATTAAAAACTCATTCCAAAATGAGTTACAGTGGAAAGATTTTGGGTGCTTGGCGCACACAATAAATGTAATTGTTCATAATGGCTTGAAACTAATTTAACCTCTTGTAGAAAAAATTAAAGCTATTGTAACAATTTTTAAAAGAATTTCAATATTTAATTCCAGGCTTACAGATTTTCCAAATAATTGAGGCAAGGAACCAAAAAAATTAATTCAAGACATTTGCACTGTGTGAAACTCCACATTTTACATGGTTGAAAGATTTGTTGAACTAGAGGCATTGGTTGACAAATGCTTACCATTCTTAACCACAGAGGAATGGAAAGTAGCAAGCAGGGGCGTCGCGCCGGGGAGTGATTGGGGGTGTCACCCCACACAATTTTTGTTAAAAGCTTGAAAGTTGGTAATTTTGTGAGATTTGAGATCTGGAGTTGGGAAATTCTAGGCTTATTTTGTACACCATTACTTTCTATTATGAAAGTTCTTAATCATAGACTTGTACAGACAAATTTAAAATTTGCCAGCTGTTGATACCTACTCTACAAAAAATCCCAACTTCAAAAATCATCAAACATTGAAAGGAGATTCCTTCTGTAGTAAATTGTAGAAGGCTTAGTTAATCAAGTATTCTAGAAGCACCGTTGTCAGTAGGCAGAGACAATGGCCAGTGAGTGTATGCCGAGTGCTGTATAGAAACGACTCAAGGGCTGCCCAGTAGGGATAATTCACTAAGCCAGCAATGCTTGAAGTGGCGACATTGTCAGCCTATCTTTTGTTTATGGTTTAGTGTTTTTAGTTGTGACTTTCGTGGCTGCTAGACTGTCACAGTTTTATGATTCAAATTATCAGATACCTACTCTACAAAAAATCCCAACTTCAAAAATCATCAAACATTGAAAGGAGATTCCTTCTGTAGTAAATTGTAGAAGGCTTAGTTAATCAAGTATTCTAGAAGCACCGTTGTCAGTAGGCAGAGACAATGGCCAGTGAGTGTATGCCGAGTGCTGTATAGAAACGACTCAAGGGCTGCCCAGTAGGGATAATTCACTAAGCCAGCAATGCTTGAAGTGGCGACATTGTCAGCCTATCTTTTGTTTATGGTTTAGTGTTTTTAGTTGTGACTTTCGTGGCTGCTAGACTGTCACAGTTTTATGATTCAAATTATCTTATGTTATACAGCCAATGCCTTAATTAGGGCTTTATTAAATTTTGAAGGTATAAATGCAGTAAATGTTACGCAACATTTTATTGTTTACTTATCTAAAGCTCTTACTGATGAAATTAGGACATTGAGGTTAGTATTAATGTTGGACTTTTGAAATACACACTAATTTTTCTAGCAAGTGTCCATACTAGTTTGAATTGAAATGAAGATGTATCTTATGTCACTATTTATTAAAATAGGCTTTCATTAAAGCAATTTAAATAGGCTCAAAGCAACAATTAAGGAAGAGGAGTAATAGGGCTGTGGTATGTTATTACAACTCTATTTAATCAAATGAAAGATTATAAGACTACATTAAACAAAAATTAATGTTATTTCACACTTTAACATTTTTAAAGTCGTTATTTAGTGTTTGATTTGCATGAAATTTCGTATAACCATGTTGTTTAGAGGGCTGACTTCGAATTTTCTATAAGTTATTTAATAAAATGTAAGGGGTAACCCCCCTCTTTTACCCCCACGCGCTAAGCTACAATATGTTTCGAATAATTTATTGACCTGCCAGTATTAACATTTTAGGGCAACTTCCATGAGGTTATTGTTATGAATGTGAGGAAATGTGTTGTGGAGTGATTGGCTACACTGGGTCATACGACGGAGACGTGAAGGTCACAGTGGGTGTGGACAGATGTGATGGTCATTGAGGAAAGTGAAGTTGAACGGTATTCGTTACAGAGTATCAAATTAGAACATATCAGTTTCCACGCTTGTATCATGTATAACGTAGTCTCGAGTGGTTGTCTAGAATATAACAGTTATGAAGCAGGACATTGGTAGACAGCTATCAAAATACTGTAGAAATATCAATAAATTCCATATTTTATTGGTTTTTTTGACAGTTGAAAATGTTTTTAATAAACATAGCCAAATTGCTAATTTTTTGATAAAGTGAGGTGATAAATGGTTAGGCAGTTTATAATGTAGGGTTACCTAGGTTGAAATTGTTCTAAGAAACCTTATTTATAGGCAATCATACTCAACTTGAACACCGGCCTACATTTTATGTGCTAATTTTGTTAATTTTGATTGAAACCCCCTAAAAATTCGTGTTTATATTTACCACTCGCCGCAACAGCTAAAATTATATGTTCAGACAATGTGAATTTATTCCCATTAGGCCTACTATAAGTAGAAATGCCTAGCCATCTATCCAGCTGAAGTGAAATGAGAGGGAGGTCAATATTTAAAAATCAAAATCTTTGCTTTTAACTGTTAAATATTAAAATTCATCTTGTGATTTGAAGGGAATTATTGAAACTATGGTTAAAATTGATTATGTACCCGTAAACATGTAAGTTAAGGACTTATGTTTATTGCTATAATAGTAGGTATATAAAGAGAGTGGGATTCCTTGTATTTCTTTGTCATCATATGACAAGTTTTATATTTTTTGCCATCTCTACACACAGAAAAAAACATATCTGCGATGATAACAAAATTAATATGGTAAAATAAATAATGATATATAATCCAAACAAATTAACAAAACTCTTATCAATCACAGAAGAACGTTATTATTTATAACATGAATATTCAAAGAATGTCACAACATGGCGCCAAAGTATTTAAAAGCCAATAGTTATAATTTATAGTATTATAAACGAACCCACCCGAACAAAACTTAACCTTTCATGAGTCAACACATTTTTTACGAAATTTCGGGATCCTGAAATATTTCATTTTTCAAACTATTTAAAATATTAATTTATTTTAGGAAATGCTTGCCCATGTACCAATTTTAAACTAGATCATAATTATTTTTAAAAACCAATCATTTGTAAAGTATCCTTATATTATTATTTTAAAAGAAACACGAATAAATATTTTATTTTTATATATATTAACTTAATGATAGTGCTGCTCTCTAGTAAACATGGAATGAGTTAAGGAGAATCTCAGCTGCTGCCATCTATCAGACAAGTTGCACCCCAATTAAATGGATACAATTCATGATTTTGTGAATATTATGATAATGGATACAAATCAGACTTTTTATTTGTGATACTTGTTTAAAAAAATGTCTGAATGGATACAATTCAGGATTTTGTAGATATAATACAAATAATTATAGTGGTTACAAATCATGATTTTTGTTAAAGTCGTTTATTTGAAAACTGTCTGAATGGATACCATTCAGAATGGATATAATTCAGGATTTTGTGGGTATTATGAGAATGGATACAAATCAGACTTTTTATTTGTGATGGTTGTTTAAGAAATGTCTGAATGGATACAATTCAGCTCCCCCTTCAGTGGCTCTGACACTGATCCTATTTCTCATCCAGGGGGAAAATCTTTACTATAAAAACCTGGCAGTTGAATCCATATGTAACTGATTCCTTCAAAGAGCTGTCACACCCATTGGAGTAATTGAATTAAGAGGTAATAAATAAGTTATAGAAATATGTCATACACCTTTACTGTAATGACAGGAGTGTCGTAAATCTAAATTACGCTCGCAAATTGCTCTTTGCACAAAGTACTCCATTGCAGAATCTACCCCCTCCCCTGGATGCTTTGAAAATGCATTGCCTACGCACAGCTTACCAAGAAGGTCAGGTTTGGGGACAAGCTTTGAACAGGGAGGGAGTCCCTGCTTCACCAGCTAATTGGGGGTGGAATATCCACAATGGACTGGATACCAATTTGGACAAAGCTTCCACAAATTTGGAATGCTTGCCGAGAACTAGTTAAGTGCCCGTGTAAAAAGGATGTAAAGCGAGTTGTTCCTGCCAGTACAATGGATTTAGATGCACTATGCTATGTACCAACTGCAGTGAAAACTGTACCAACACATCTACTGAAGAAAATGTAATGGAGTCTGACTGAATTACAAGTGTTGTTGCATTTATACGAATAAATTAATAACCTCATTTGATGTTTGCTTTCATACAAACCATTTAATTTCATGATTCTCAAATATATTTTAAATACTTTTTAAGTAGCATGTCAATATATGCATTTATACCTTATTGAAAACCATTTATTAATGTTATAAGAATATAAATATATAAATACTGAGTACCTTTCAGAAGCTGAATATGTTGAAAATAATAAATATATTAAGACACGTTGGGTTTTTTTCACACAAAACGGTGTACATTTTGAAAATCCTTTCCTAAGAGAAATTTTTGTTGGCTCCCCTTCTAAAATCATTCTGTATGGCTTGTCGAAGACATAATCTACATGAATTGTTTTTATCATTAAATGCCGTGTGGTTTCGGAGGCCAAGGGGTCTAACGCGTCAGTCTTATGTTGGACTTGACTGCATGGGACGGGGAGATCAACGTTCGGGTGAGCTGAGGTTTTCTTAAAATTAATTTTCACACTACCTCCATGCAAATTTGGGGATTCACTTCCTCTAAAATTCATCCTTGGACATATTTAACCTATTAGCGTAATTTGTACTTAGGTGTATAACCTGAATGGGTAGCAAGACTCATTGCAAACATAAAACTTTAGTACTCTAAATTCCATGGAAAATACAAACTTAATAAGGTCAAAATAACAAACAAGAGTTATTTTTACAAAACTATGTATTTATTATTTATTTAATGAAAGTTTACACAAATTAAACTCCCTTTTTAGGAATCAAAAATGCTATTTAAGGGTTGTCACCCTGAATTAGTGCTATTGAAAAGGGTGAGCTGGTTGTATGAGAAGGATTTGGTATGTGAACAAGGAGAAGAATACGGTGATGGACTCAGTTGGCTGACACTTGAGTGGGGAGTAGGAGGACTGGATTGATAGCTGAAAACAGATGAAGGCTTGTTCGATATATCTCCTAAAGGTTGGTAAGATCCATGGTAGGGAAAAGAAAAAGCATTACTAGTTCCAGGTCGAGGTCCAGGCAGAGATTTCAAAACAATCTTTGTTATTGCATTTTCGATTTCAGTTCTCAGTAGAACAGACTAAGTAGGCCCCAAAGACCTAATTTGCGATGCCACATAACTGCCAAACTGATAGTTTTCATCTTATGTTTTTGTCGTCGTTAAAACAACACTGTCAAGGTACTTCTTGGCGTCTCTTACATCATTATTGTATGTTGGAAATTTCTAATGTTTCCAGTTTGGGATATTTTCATTTTACTTGTTGGTTTTCTCCATTTTATCACCTTTTCTCTTCTCCACTGTCTTGTTGCCTCTTCTCTGATCTGCGACATGGCCTTCATTTCCATCGTGGGACATTTCCGATTGCTGGATGAGCTCAGTATTGTTATGATCTTCCCCTTCCCTGATGGTTCATCAGGACCTTCATCCTAAAAATATAGAAAATAATGTGTTACTCATTTTAAAACTAACAAACATTTCTTATTTACATTCAATTGTTGTAATTTTGTTTCAGGCACCATCCACACAATAGGAATGGGTGCGCATAATGAAGGTATTTGAGACATTAAGGAACTTCCCCAAATGTGCTGGTACCATCGATGGCAAACACATTGAAGTCTTACCTAGCCAATAGGGGTTCTCTATTCTACAATTAAAAAGGAATCTAGAGCATAATTTTGTTTGCTTTGATAGATGATGACTATAATTTTAGGTTTATTGGCATAGGAGCGAATGGTCGAGCAAGTTACAGTGCTGTTTTTAGAGAGACTATGTTAAATCAATGAGTTTAAAAGAAGTAAATTGGTCTACCAGAAAATGCAGTGATTGTTGGAGATTATACTTTATCTTTGTGCTTTAATCTAATGAAACGTTACAGCAGTAGAGCACTTAATGAACAAGAACTAATCTTCAACTATTAATCGTCTATAGCAAAACGTGTTTCTATAAATACCTTCAGCATCCTAGTATGGATATTTGGTGTGTTCATGCAAAAAATGAATCTTACTCCCGAGAGTGTGGACAAAGTTGTTCGTACAGCATGTGTAATTCATAACTGGCTCCGGCAGATGTCTGAAACAACATACCTACGACCCAAATATGTTGATATAGAACATCCAGTTACTGGAGATATTATCCAAGTACAGTCAGCGAATTCGTGGATGTAGAACTGTACGTTAGTAACTAACAACTACAAATCCTTATCTCGGCCTGTGTTATTGTAAATCTTAACTAAAGATTTTCTTTCTTCAATACTCACTTTCTTAAAACACTCGAATCTTTTACCATTACATTCTTCACCATTCTCGTACGTACTATCTCAGCTTCTTCATAACATCCTTGATTCTTCCTACTCCTTTTCGTTTCTTTGTTGAACTTTCTGAGCCAGCCCGAGTGTTTTCGTCACTGTACGAATCAGATCACGAAACAATTTGTCTGATTCACTCATATAAAAGAATTAATTAAAATATCACACTAATTAATGCATGTATTAAAGCACCTAAAAAACACGTAATTTATGAAAACACGAAATAATTACAACACTGGATACAATATTAAACACACAGTATAATAACACTTTATAATTTCCAGAATAAAACACAACCCCAGTAAAGCCACATTTCACAATGTTACAGCTTATAGCTATTTCACAACTCCACTCTATCGGAATAGAGATGAGTTAAATACTCTGATGGTTTTTCCCTGGTTCAAATGCGACTGTGATGGTTCTTCCCCTGTACACACTTTCTTTTTCGATGAATAGCTTGGACCGTGATGATTTCTCCTCTGTTCGGATGTATTATGTTGAAAGAGCTGCTTGAGTAGGATATAGTAGTACCAATGACCCGCCTCGGTGGCGTAGTTGGCTCGGTAGTGTTGAGCTCGACCGCCGAGGACGGGGAGATCGAGGCTCGAATCTCGGTCGGGTGAACTGAGGGGGGTTTTTCCTAAATGGTTTTCCACTCTCCCTCCACGCAAATGCGGGTTCACTTCTTCTAAATTCAACCCTCCCAATTCCTAATCCATTAGCGTAATTAGTACTTAAGCGTATAAACCGGACGGGTAGTAAGACGCGGTGCTAGAAAAAAAAAAAGTAGTACCAATATCTCAATTTTGAATTTTTTGGGCTCTGATGGTTTACTTGAGCTTAATTTCTCTTAAGGGCGTTAACATCATAAACATGATCAAACGAGCTTCGGTGGTTGCATGGTTTAACGCGCAACTCTCGCGATAGACTAGGCTGCCGATGACAGGGAAATCGGTGTTTGATACCAATCAGTTGTACTGAGGGTAGTTTTTCCCAAATATTTTTCCACTCTCACGGGTGCAAATCCTATAAATTCAACCTTCCTCATCCCTAACACATTAGAGTAATTACTACATGTGCGTACAAATCGATCGGATAGTGAAACGCGGTACTATAAAAGTAGTAAATAAACAAATGAATGCAAGCCTTTGTAGACCCGCTATGTTCATAAATTATGGTAAAAAAATTTTCATCAATAAGTTAATTAAAATAATTTTAAGGTTGGCCCAACATATTTGTCTGTCTGTTCCACCCCCATTCTCCGTGCTTCCTAACTATCCCTTCCCCAGCCTCGTGCCCCCTTATAATAACCGACTTGTCTCTTAACGAAGTATAATAGGTTCTAGGTGCCACCTCTAAAATTTAACCAATCCACTGCAAGCCCCCACTGCGGATAGTTTTCCAATTCAAAATTTTCATCTCTAATATTATTCTCTGAAAAAGAACAAAAATCCAGAATTAGTTAAAGAATCGAAATTCTAGGAAAACGAGGTACTGTTTTTACAAGTAACTTAATCAGTTGGGTTTATTGCTTTGTAATAAACGCAAAGTTCATTGAAAAAACCCATTAACCACTACCAGGTTTGTCGATTTAAAAAAAATTATACCATTGGTATCCGTCAAGGATTTCTAGAAGACGTGATGCGCATACAGAAGATAGTCGGGGAAAATAAAGAAACAGATGAAAAAGTTGCAGTTCTTCAATATGATGAAATGAAGATTAAAAAATGATCCAAGATTCGATCAAATTTTAGGTCCTTTCAAACAAATGCTATAATGATGAGAAGACTGTTTTCTAACTGGAAGCAACACATATTTATGGACTTTGACCTCAATATCACATCTGAAATATTGAATACTGATATTATAAAACTTGTTCATTAATGACAACACAAAAGCCCGAAATACTCAGTAATAGGCGAGTCTGGATTTTATTAACACGCTAAACTATAATTTAATTTGAGGTAATGAAATATATGTAAATAATAATATTAATAATAATAATAATAACAATAATTGTTTTATCTAGTATGATTGATACCGTGAGTAGGAAAAATAGTCTAGAGTAGCCGCAGGCCTACTCTGCTGTTAGCTCTCGGTGCGCAGAATTGAGCTATCGTACCGCTGACTTAATAATATTATTTCTGCAAAACCAACCGTATTATAGAAAAAAAAGTTAACTACAAAATTAACTTCAGACTATTATCTAAAACTGTCCTACTGACGAAAACTTCCTGACTTAAAAATAAAAAATTTCCTCGCATAGTCTCAGGTCGTACAGTTTCGTTTATTGTTTTTTAATGTATAAATAATATTATTGCATTCTTAAAAAAAATGTACTGTTACTATTGTCAAATTGTGCTGAATAAGTTCATATAAAGAACACTGTATTTGAAGGTATTGTAGAGCAGTGTATGAGGATGTATTTAAACGCGCTAAACTAAGGGCTGGTCTTATGACTTCTGGATGAATATTAATCTGGCCGTTATATATGTTTATCTGGTTGAAAAGTTAAAAGTGCGTCTTATGACCACCAGATAGTATTTATCTGCCAGATAAAATGTATTTATCCATCACATTTTTATCGGGAGGTTTAAGTACCTGATAACTTTTATCTGAAAGCTATAATTGGCGTTGCCATAGTGACGCATTGTTTTTCATAAGGTTTCACCTATCAAAATCTGTTTTTAGGTTAAAACCTTGGTTCGCGTGTTTCGTAAGTACAGGCCCATGTTCTAACTATATCTAAAGTTAGAACATTTAATTCACATTTTCATAAAAACGGACAAGCTATTTGTAGAGTTTTAGTTATATAAGAACAAATTATTTAAATGTGAGTAAAATAAATTAAATTTTATAACGTTATACCCAACTATTGCCCACATTTTGGCAGACATCAAAATTAGTACTTGCAAAACAACTTAGCTTCTACGCCCACGTGACACCATCTGTTTCCTCACACTCGTTTAGCCGCCATTATTTAACAAATGTTGAGCGTTGTCACCACTCGCTAAGTTGTACCGGTATCAGTAGGGCTAATACGCATGCGCTCACCAATAAAAACAGTACCAGCCTTGCGTTTTTTGTATAAAAATATATTTATCCTACAGATAGCTATCTGGCAGATAAATTCAGTTCATAATACGCGTAAAACGTTAAAGAGGCTGAAAACCTTTATCTGGTCGATAACTTTAACCTCCCGATAGCAATATTTATCCGGTAGTCATAAGGCAGTCCCTAAGATGTATTTATCCAAAACATTTTTATCAAGAGGTTTAAGTACCTGATAACTTTTATAGTATGAAAGTTAAAATGGGCGTTGCCATAGTGATGCATTGTTTTTCATAAGGTTTAGCCTATCAGAATCTGTTTTTAGGTTAAAATCTTGGTTAACGTGTTTAGTAGGCACAGGCTTAGGCTCTAACTATATATAAAGTTATAGTAATCATACTTATCAAAGCGTCTTACTACCTGTTTGGATTATATGCTTATAAAGTTAGAACATTTAATTCACACTTTTATAAAAACTGACAAGCTATTTGTAGAGTTATAGTTATATGAGAAAAACTATTTAAATGTAATTATAATAAATGGAATTTTTTAAGCGTTGTATCGAACTATTGTCCACATTTTGGCAGAAACCGGAATTAATAGGTAATTGCAAGACAACCTAGCTTCTGCGCCCACATGACGCCATCTGTTTACTCGTACTCGTTTAGCCGCCATTATTTAACAAATGTTGAGCGTTGTACCTACTAGCAAGGTTGTACGCATGCGCGCACCAGTAAAAACAGTACCAACCTTGCGTTTTATGCATAAAAATATATTTATCCTACAGATAGCAATCCAGCAGATAAACTCAGTTCATAATACGCGTAAAATATTAGAGTGGTTGATAACCTTTATCTGGTAGCTAACTTTAACCTCCCGACAGCAATATTTATGCGGTAGTCATAAGACCGGAGCTAAGAAGTTCATACGGTTGTGCGCAGCGGAGTGTCTCTGGCACGAAGCGACGCCATCAGCTCCCACCATTGATCTCTATAATATAAATGGATGGACATACACATACACATTACCAAGGACAAAAGCTTGACTTTCAAGTTTATCGCCTGCTACACTGTGAGGGAACAGATTTAAGGGTTTATTTCAATGTTATTATGCGAAAACATGTATCTGATGAATAAAAGTGTTATTGTTTGAAAATAGTGAAGTATTATACCAATATTTCCTGAAGAAACATTTACATTAAAGGATATACAATTCAGTTTTAAAGGTAATACTGTACAAATATGATTACAATCTTTAACATATTTAAATCTGTAGTTATCATCAATGTCGTTTACAGTTTGCCAAGACAACACTTATATTTAAAGTTGGTTACTAGTTTGTATATTGGTTTCAGAAACCATAGGCTATTATATTGAAAATTCGATAAATATAATGAATAAGGTAAAACTTGATTACATTTGTTTGAATGACAAACTTTGTGTAGCTGCCATACATTCAACCTATCACTTAGGTTATAGGCTTGTAGAAAGTATTATTATATTACCATTTAAAAAAAAAGTTGGCTCATATCTTGTATATTGCTTTCAGAAACCATATTATGTTGAAAGTTCGATCACTATAATGAAACAAGTTAGCTAAAAACTGTATTATATTTGTTTGAATGACATACTTTGTGTAGAAGTATTATGTTCAAATGAGAAATGTAGGTTATGGCTTATAGGTATCTACTAAACCCTGAATTTAGTAATAATCCCAATCTTTAAGGCCTTATTTCGTACCAGCATACTATCATATATATATTTTGGTAGAATAAACGTCCATTTAGAACGGAAGTAGAAATTTCCTACTGGAATGTCTTTTATCCTAACTAGACACATCTATAGGATAGGATTCTGGTACTAAATAAAGCCTTACAAGCAAGCTTCCTTCAAAAATCATGGTATATATTAGGCTACATCAACTTATTCAAAAGAAAAACTAACCAGTTTCGAACTTTGATATGCTCTTAAAAGCTTTTACTAACATATTTATTTAATTTAAATAATCACACATTGATGTATCTCATATATTCAATCAAACTAATTAACGATGTCAAAATGTCACATTGCTTTGTATGGGTGTAAGAGAGAAAGAAATACCCGAAAGTTTCCTTCTCTATTACACAATGGTATGCAGGCGACAGCTCGAAATTTCAGCCACATATGTCCATCCAGCTATATTATATGGCTCCCGCTAAGTGAACCATAAAAATGGCAAAACTGGCCAACCTTATATTCTAGAAACCTTGGGTTGATCCCTTCGAGAATTAGGGTTCGGCCAGACTGACAAGCGTGTGAGTGCGCAAGCGACTGGGTGGCCAGACTGGCGAGCAAGCGCGTGACTAGCAAATAGCTCTCGTTAGTTGTTGACGAGGAGGCTCCGAATCATGGCTGAGTGAACTGAGGGAGGCTTTAACAAGTGATTTATTGTTGTGGTTTTCTCATCCTCTCTCCACGCTAATGGTGATTCTTATTTGTAAAGGCCTACTTTGATAATATTGAAGTATTTTAACATATCAGTTTTACATATATATGTATGTATATATATACATATAGGTATGGTTTATGATCTTATCAATTAAATTAGGCCGTTATTAGCAAGTGTGCTAAACCTATCGATATTAATAAAAATGTCAAAATGAGAAGTTTTCCTAGCACTCAATGAACCAACATACAATAATATTGCCTAGCGCCTGTAAACTAGACTGTACCGGGTTGAGCGTGCGCGCATGAAAAATAGAACCAGTTCTATCTTTCTTGAGCGTACGCGCATGAAAAATAGAACCAGTTCTATCTTTCAGGCATGCGTGCTCAGTCGCTCGCTCGCTCGCGGGCTCCAGTCTGGCCACCTCTCACTACAATCAATGTGTTCTATTTTATATTTTAGTCGCTTGCGCGCTCGCTCGGTCTGGCCGCCCCCTTAGCAATAGAGATCAGTTCAAATTGCTTGTCTACTCTAAGATAATTACTAAAAGAAACTGTGAAATAAATACAGTATGTACATACATTATGTTCTCCATTATTACCAGATTAATTTATTCCCCCTAAAATAATAAAACTAAACATTAACAAGCCAGCTCTAATAATCATTTAATTCAAAATTATTTTGTCAAGTGTCATTTCGAACACTTTAATATTAAATATCTTCTTTGACTCTTCTGTTTTAAATGTTTATTATACGTGTCCCAGCTCTACTTCAATAACAAACCCTGCTAAACAGAAGACTCAAGTGCTTATTTTGAAGAAACTACCAAGTTTAAAACAAAATTTCTTTGTGGCGAAAATTTTTGATTGAGTACTTTTTCCAGCTATTTTTACTATTATTATAATCGCTATTATTTTACAATTCTATTAAATACGGTGTAAATAAAAACTATGTGTATCATTTAGAAAAGAAAAATGAATTCTTCAACACTTTTGGAAGCATTCAAAGGAAAGGTTGTGAAAATATATATATTTCATTTGTAATTGCTAGAAAGTTTTTTTGTGTACCCTAATTTATCAGTTATTCCAGCCAGGTGAACAAACAGCTGATTGATTCATGCATATCATCAAATATTTAGATAGTTATTTTTCACATCCTTGCAGAACTAAATAATTTATCATAATGTTTTTCGGATAGCTTATAGAGGATATTGTATAGATTAGATTGACAAACCTCGAGGCTCAATACAAACAATTTTTGTAACATATAATAACAATGCATTGAAGCCCGGAAATAAAGGGTTGTTACGCTTATAAGTCTCAGAAACTAGTTTTATTTATTACATAACACTACCAAAATGAATGGTTATTCACAAGCGACCCACTAAGAATCGAGATTTTACTATAAACTTAATAATGTACTCGCCTACCTATAGGGTAATGTTATATACTGTTTTACATTTTCTTGAATGCTGAACTCAAAACTTGCTTAAATGTCCATTAAAACCTACAGATATGTTTGTAAATTAAATTGGTTCTAAAGACTTCCTTCTACCAAAATCTTTTTACCAATAGCCTTCCATATTATTGGTGGATGTTCTAATTGAATGAACAACATATTATTTCCACCATTAACTTAGTCACAACTTTAAAATAGGCATAGGCTAGGCCCTAACTCATAGAAATATGGGGAGTAATGCCTAAGCATCATATCAACATAATATAATACAATGTATTTTACTCATGATAGCAAATTATTAAACATTTAATATTATAATTAATTATGTATATTTGCAAGGAAACAGAGAATTAAATAATACTATAAGTCTATTGTATTTTTAATTATTTTATTTTTAAAATATTTAGACAACTCACCAAAATTTAAGTTCAAACATAAACATACTAAAGCAACATGTGCAATCCCTTGCGGTATGAGGTCATCTTACACAAATAGTTGTTTTTGTGAATATTAATTGAGATTCTAATTTTTTTTAGCACTACGTCTTACTACCTGTTCAGGCTATAGGCCTATGTACTAATTACATAATGGGTGAGGGATTAGGAAGGCTTAATTGAGAAGAAGTGCACCCAAGTTTGTGTGTAAGGAGAGTGGTAAACCATTTAGGAAAAACCACCCTCAGTGCATCTGACCGGGATCAAACCCCAATCTCCCCGTCTTTGGCAGTCTAGTCCAGCAGGTCCAACCTTTTTTCGCTTACATACCCCTTGACAGCACATTTACATAAATTTTGCCATTAATATTAGCAAAATGTTTAATTAAACAGTAGTAATTTCTAATTTATTTGTTGCAACTGAAGATAAATGGGCTTATAATGTGATTAAAAAAAAAGTAATAGTAACGTGAATAAAGAGTGCATATATTTTTATATTCAAAAAGCAAAAGCTACAATAAAAACAGACATTTAATGTATTTATTACTTTATTAATAATTATAAAAACTATTTTAGGTTTTAAATTGAAATCTTTTTCTCAAGGTCAAATACAACATACATAATATATTGTCATATTGGAGTTAATTTAGTAAATTTGACTGATCTTTTGTCTTATACTGCTGGCATAAGTAGCTCTTTGTGCCATTATTCAAATATTTTCGCAGACCCTTAAATGCCCTGGCACACACCCCTGGGGGTATGCCAACCCCACGTTGGGAATCGCTGGTCTAGTCCACGAGAGTAGTACATTAGACCACGTAACAACCGAAGTGGGTTATAATTTATTAAATTATTATCATCATAGTGAATGGTAATAAGGTTGGCCGAGTAATTACTGTAGTGAAGGTTGGGTCAAGCTAGGATGGAAAAGTAGGCCTACCTACTAACATATTTATACATTATTTACCTTAAACATATATTACTACATTACAATTTAATATTTGACTTCTGGTAGATGTGTCCAATTAGATCTTTAGGCCTACCAGGTTTTCACTTAAGTTCTAATGAAGGCTTGCTAGATGTTAAATCATTAAGGGTCATTCCATGTCAATTCAGCCAATATTTAGAGGAACTTTAACCCACCATCTTAGATTTTGACAATATTTTGCACAAAGTTTCTTTGAATGATGTTATGATCAGATAATAAATTTTAAGACAATCTAACCAATAGTTTTCAATCTATGGAGGCCCAAATATAACCTAAATACACCTGAAAAGCTTCCGCGGTAACGGTGTGCAAAGTTGAATGTGTGACATTAAATATTTTATATCTCTAGAACTAGAAAAGATAGATCAATGTTTTTTTTTCAACTTCTCTTTAAAGATAATGTGTTGTTGATTTGTACAAAATATGATTTTAAAAATAGTTGAAATAAAAATTCACAGGAAATTTTCCACGGTTAATATAAATTACTAATATCAGAGAAAGCAGAGGTGAAACCCCACCAATTCTTTTTTTTCACAACATTCTTAAATATTTTTGGCTTTTTTAGCTTTCTGTGCAAAAAATAGATAAATCATTAACATAATGAACATTTAGCCAAAACTTTAAAACCTAAGTGAGTTTAACACCCTACTGCAACTCAATATTTTTAGCTTTATTTTGCTTACTGTCGAAGGTTGAGTAAGCTATTAATGGATGATTTCATTCCTGAATCATAAACTAAGCAGAGAATGAGATACTATGAGTCATGAGTCACTAACACCAGTCAACCTGTTGCACCACAAACTTACCTGACTTCACTCACTTCTCTGATCTCTTAGTAAAGACATGCATTCTCTTGAGCCAATATTACTGTGACAGCAGTTTGAAGTTTGTTTGTTTTATCATGAAACAAGAAGTTTGTACAGTTCACTGTGTCATAAAACAAGCTTTGTAAAGACAGCAGGATTTGGGAGTTTAGTGGAATTATCTAGCGTAAACAAAGAGTTAATATCTTGGCAGGCAAATATATTAAAAAACAACTTAAAATCACTTTGTTTTCACCATCACTATTATTACTTTTCTAAATATGAAGGTCAGCAGTTTTATTGCTGCAACCCCTTTAATTATCATGATAAAAACACAATAAAAAGATATTTACGTAAGGTTAGCCTTGAACTTGCAAAGCAATTACAAATAAAGAAAATTAATGTTTGTCTTGGTCAAAAACTATGTCCTAGATGTAGAAAAATAGTCAAAGAGGTGTTACAATGCCATGAAGACCATATTGAAGACATTATTTCAGGTGAGAGAATTTGCAGGAGTTGAAACATCTTTAGTAATTGAAGAAACTTATCAAGAGGTGAACAATAGTTTAACTGATTTAGGACTATCACCAATAAAATTACATAGTCTACCATCTATTAGTAAACCAGCTTATGCAAAAAGATAAAGTGTAGAGGTAAAATCAGCTCTAAAAAGTAAATTATCTTTGTTATAAAAATTGAATCGGAAGATTCTGACTTCACTGTCAATGAACAAGGAAGGTGTAATTGATTTAGAACAAAAAGCTAAAGATTTGGACTTGTAGATCTCATTAAAAATAAAATACATGCCATTAACCACCAAAGAAAGCTCCAAATGTTAACCATGGCTCCACCATCATGGTCTAGAAGAAGAATTTTACAAGACTGTTTGAATCTATTGTATGTCAATCTAAGAAGCTGCCAAATGAAAAATAAATTTTATCCACACTTAAACCACGGCGTGGCATAGTACTTTCACCTGATACTGAAAATCTTGTCAAAGAATTTTTATCAAGATGATGAATACTCCAGACAAATGCCAGGAATGAAAGACAGAGCTAGTAGCAAGAAAAATATTCATGTTCAGAAAAGACTAATTTTGAGCAATTTGAAGGAATTGTACAGGGAATTAAGTCAAAATATCCTAATATTTCTGTAGGTTTTTCAAAATTTTGTACATTGCGTCCTGAATGGTGTGTTCTTGTGGGGGTTTCTGAAAGCCATTCTATGTGTGTATGCACTATACATTGAAAAGTTCAACTTCTTAATTCTGTACAGTTAGAAGAGTCATATAGTGACCTAATTGATGTTTTGGAGTCCCATAAAGAAAACTCAAAATGTATATTACGGTGTTGTGGAAAATGTCCACCAAAATTCATATTGCAGGATATGTTAAAGAGAAAGTTTGAAGAATATGATCTGGTTGATGAAATTGATTATTATCAATGGATATCAGGAAATAGAACAGAAATTCAAAAGATGACTTGTACTGCAGAAGAATTTGTTGTTTTAATTGTGGACAGAATTTAAAAGCTTATTCCTCATTTTTACATAACAAAAGCACAATCAAAGTCATTGAAAGAACTTAAGAAATCAATAACTTCACAAATTGTTATCATCCTGATTAACTTAGTGAAAATTATTCCTTTGTGATCCAAGAAGAAGCACATGGATATCATTGGACCCATGGTTCTTGCACAGTTCAGCCTGTCATTAATTATTATAAAACAGATATTGATTTAATCACAGCATCAAGTCATGGTTTCATTTCTGATGATCTCAATCATGATGTTGCAATGGTCTATAGAATTCAACAAGAAATAATGATGTTGATTAAAACTAATCTTCATAGTGTAAAGGAAGTAAATTACTCTGCTGATGGTTGTGCTAGTCAGTACAAAAACCACAAAAACTTTATAAATCGGTCCCATCACCAAATTATTATTATTATTATTATTATTATTATTATTACTACCCGTTCGGGTTATACGCACTTACGCTAATGTGCAATGGTAGGGTGATTGTGAGATGAAATGGAGGACCTACAGTTTAACGTGGGATCCGAACCACGGTGGAGGCCTGGCATTCCTCACATTCACAAGTTGTGATTAATACACGTCTTGTCAGAGGTGAAGGAAGGGTTTGGCAATCAGATAAATCTGTGCCNGGAGGCCTGGCATTCCTCACATTCACAAGTTGTGATTAATACACGTCTTGTCAGAGGTGAAGGAAGGGTTTGGCAATCAGATAAATCTGTGGCCAGACCGAGGATTGAACCCCGGACCCCAGCACAGAAGTCTGACACCTTACCCCTAGACCACCAGGTCACCATCACTAAATTGATTTTGGCATTTCTGCTTCTTGGTCTTTCTTTGCAACGAGGCACGCAAATTCACCATTTGATGGTATCAGTGGTATGGTCAAACGTATCACTGCTAGAGCTAGTCTACAGCGACCTCTACTTGAGCAAATAACTAAGGTTTTTACAAGGAAAACAATTCCTGGTACACAAAGTTTTCACAGTTTTATCCCATTATCCATTATCACCATTTAGAATTGGTATGAAAAGAATTAGTCTTGATGAACATTTCTCCTTAATTTTTGACTTTTAGTGTAGAACTAGACATTCAGCAAAAACTACAGACACAATGTTATGTTGCTTCTGTTTATGATTTAAATTGTAATATTGGAATGGTAGATGTTACCTGGGAGAAGGAGGTGTGTCAGTACGATTTATGCACCCAAGTGGCCCAGCAAAAATACATTTATACCTGTGAAGCCAAATGGCTTTCTTTTAGAAATCAAACCAATGTATGGTATTTTAAAACATTGGATAAGTTATATTTTTAACAAATTGTTGTATAAGGATTAGATTATTAACATTAATTTTTAAGCTAAATTTTAATTATGTTAATGATTTATCTCATTTGTGCACATAAAGCAAAAGAAAGCTCAAAAGATTTTTTGTGTACTTAAAGATGAGTATTTAACAATGTTGTGAAAAAAAGAATTGGTGGGGTTTCACCTCTGCTTTCTCTGATATTAGTAATTTATATCAACCATATTGTTATGGAAATTTTCCTGTGAATTCTTATTTTAACTGTATTTTAAAAATAATTTATGTACAAATCCACAACACAATATATTATTCAAAACACTGTATCCTTAGAGAAGTTGAAAAAAAAATCATTGATCTATCTTTTCTATTTCTAGAGATATAAAATATTTAATGTCATGCTGTCAACTTGGCACACTGTTACCGTGGAAGCTTTTCAGGGCCCCAACTCTCTTCTTGAGGTCCAGCAGATATAGGCCGAGATTGAAATCATCGTTCCCATGGTCCTATGAGGGAGGGTCAGGGATCGAGGCCCAGGCTTATTCAGGTTATATAAGGGCCTCCATAACTTAAAAAAATTGGTTTGATTGTCTTAAAATTTAATATATGATCTTAAAACCATTCAAATATATTATGTGCCAAATTTTATCAAAATCCAAGTTGGTGGGTTAACTGGCCTGGATGAAATGACCCTTAATAGAGATGGAAGAGTGTTTTCAACTAGATAAGAAAAGTATAATCAACCATTTTCAAGAAATTGTTTTGTTGTGAAACAGAGTGAAGTGTGGCCACTGTAGAAAATTACTGTGCCTTAATAAAGATTCTTAGCTTGAGGTTGATTATTTTTTTAGGTACATACAACCTGTCACTATGTTGAATCCATATGTACGAGGACATTTTGGAAAATATTAATTTTCATCATTTTGTACTGTGTTTGTATTATTATGTGTGGCTCTGGTGTTGTCAGCTCTAAGTTGCTCTAGGCTCTAGATAATACAAAACATAAATTTTGGATGTGCAATTTTTACAGATTTTTCAACGCTATGTGAAAGATACAAGTTTAAACTGTCTTCAATGTGTACATTTACATTTTAGTTTTTTCCCAGGAAGCCCTATTCTCAAATATGTAGTCAATAGTTATTTTCTTATCATTTTCTCTAAACTATATTGAACCTCAAATTAATTTACATGAATCAAATGGACCTATATTGATTAACTAAGTAAATTTAAAAGAATAATAGGAGTGAAATAACGAAATAGGACCAAGATGGTAGTGGGGATTAAATTATTTAGTGTACTAGAGCAGGGTGCAGGGGTGTAGCCAGGAATTTTTCAACAAATAGATATAAACCCTTAGATTTTGATTTTAGACAAGAAATAAATTTTGGAAAATATGTTTTAACTCCTATGGCAAATTTAAACATATTTTATACATTTTACTATTTTAATTTAAAATTGTTAGTTATTTTTAATAAAACAATATGAAAATTGATATTTTATATAAATGATTTAAAAAAAAAAAATCAAAAATAAACCTAAAAAATACATACTATGTAATTTTGTTAAAATGTAACAAATTATGTTAAAATTACTGAATTTATTAAAAATATTAGTTTTAAATATTTACACGTCACATAATAAAACCTCTTATTGTCCTACCTTGAGTTTGCATTATAATACAATCCCTACCTAATCTTCGAGGTTTTTTTGATATTTTGTTGATATTTTGTTTAAAACTTATCATTCATAACTTCTTTGTGAATAGACATTAAAGCCAAACCATCAAGTCTATTCTGTGAAGTGATGTTTTGTAGGTAGTTCTACAGCCGCCTCAATGAGGAGAAGGACCTTTCTGCAATGGTAGTTGTTATTGGTAATGTTATCGCTAATTTAATAAAGTTATGTAGTCGGAAAAATATTTTGTTCACATTCATTGAGGGCACTTATGAAGTCACAGGGATAGTAAGATCTTTTTATTCATATTCTTTTCCACATATGAACTTCTCCAATGAACTTTGCGGGTAGAGATGATGCATCATTAGACCACTGATTTGAAGTTTCACAGCATATTTTATTTCCTTAGCACATTTTTCTGGGAGTAAAGAAGAAAGCTTTTCCAAAACATGTATTTGGTTTAGAAATATGTCATTCATTTCTTGAATTTAAAAAAAATCAAGAAACGGTACATAAAGGGAAACCCTATAATACTCTTCGGGATTATTCATGCTTGAAGTGCAATTATACATAGTAGTTTGCCTACCACAAAGTCGAGGTATCTGAATTGTAGCTCCTAAACTAGCAGCAATTTGCTGGACCTCACAGTAAATGGCCTTAAACGAGGTGTCGGCATCATCTCTCATTGGTTGAGTTTCTTCCTTCAAAGATTCAGCATGATTTATAGCAGAAGCAAGATCTAACTGCTTTGATTGAAGGAAGTTGCATAAGCCATGCGGCAAACTAAAAACTTTGCTTACAACACACAGTGACTTAAAAAATTGGCTACTATTCAAAGCTGAAATTAGTACAAATGATTTAGAGGATGATTCTGCATCACTGAAATTTTTAATTTCACTCAAAGCTTCCAAAATTGGTAAACAAAGTTCCTTAAAGAGAAGAATAGAATCCAGGTGTTCAACCCAACAAGTTTTGCAGAAATTTAGGAGGTGTGTTCTTCGTGCATCACTGTTTTCTTTGAGAATAATGTCTGTCAAAACGGTGGCACGTTTGGTTTTAAGTCTAAGGAATGAAATTATATCTGTCAAGTTTGCTAAATTGTTCCTTATAGCTGGAACTGATCATGAATGACAAAGGACAAGGTTAAGTGCATGACTGGAGCAGTGGACGTAAATCACTTCAGGAAAGGTATTACGTATGATGGAAGCACATCCTTTGTACTGTCCACTCATTGCTGCAGCACCTTGACCTCTCTAAAATCTCATGTTCACAGCCATTTCTGAAAACTATTTTTGTAAAGTCTTTGTAGGACCCGAACCACAGATGTCTTCAACTGAAACAAATTCAAAAAAATCTTCTCTTAAAACAAACTTCCTATTTATTTTTTTCTGTATACCTTACACAAATAGAAAATTGCTCAGCACCAGCAATATCTGTAGTTTCATTTGCCAATATGCTAAAACATTCAGATGCATTGTTTTTACTTACGATACTAGATAAAATTATGTCACCACATGCTACAATTATTTCATTTTGAATATGTGGACTAGTATAAGATGAGTTATTCCCACATTTTTATAAACGGTCGTTAAAAGTTTCGTCACCACTTTCAATTCCAAATCGTAAAAGGGCTCTAAAATGTCCTTCATTTTTCCCTAAGTACGGAGAGTCTTCTATTGTTACTGGCCCAGAATCAGAGTGACCACACAGAGCAATTTCTTGTTGGCCACAAAAAATAACTATCTTGATTACCGGCAACACTTTTTCCTGCTTTCCAAAATTTGTTCTTGTCTTCTTGTCTTAATCAACTACTGCTCGCTTATCACTCTTATCAACTGGCCTCGTCTAATCGCGGCTTAACAATTCCATCAGTTTTTGGAAAGGAAGTTTTTCTTCTTAAAAACCTATCACACAATGTAATTTTTCTTTAAACCCAGCTCATTCTTGCATGGAGCCCTTCGAATTCTTGTGAACAGAGTGAAGGGTAGTATTAGATAGCAGTGTTGCGTCACTGACTCATTCCCAAAGTGGAATGTTTCTAATGATATACAGGAAATGTCATGTTACAACAGAGCACATGGTCACGCCATCAGGAAAAAGTTTATTTTAATGTGAAAGCTGACAAACTCAAAATCATTACACTTTTACAGCCAATTCATCACATGTGGTGATTGGCAACAGGGTTGCCAAAACAAGGTCTATACTATTAGAACACCTGGCTCCCACTAGTATAAGAAGGGTCTAGATCAGGGGTTTCCAACTTGTAAGGGCTTGAGAGCACAGTGGAAACCTTAGGCATGTTTGCGGGCCGCACTTCAATAATAGGCTAATGTTCGTATAACTCTGCAAATAGAACAGAGTACCAGTATGAAATAATATGCATAGTTTAATTGAAACAAAGGTTTAATCATT
>CABFWB010001504.1:0-28784 GCA_902151455.1 Timema bartmani
CAAATGCGGGTTCACTTCTTCTAAATTCAACCTTCCCAATTCCTAACCCATTAGTGTAATTAGTACTTAAGCGTATAACCCGAATGGGTAGTAAGACGTGGTGCTAAGTATTATTTATTAATTTCAAATAGCCCTACTTAAGTATTTTAAGTTGCTATCATTACCGTACTTACTTAAATTTTATTTCCAATCTCATTAATTCAAAACAGTGCACGTTCATTTAACGATCCTAATTGGTGAATTGAATAGACTTGTGTTATCAATGACTGTTTACTTTACTTTTTTTTATTTATTTTTCATTTACAAATGTTTGATTCAGTGTGGCTTCATTTGTAGTTAATAATACATGTTTACTATGATGTAATTCCTAATTATTCTGATTAAATTATTTAATACTTGTAAAATCTGATCTTCATGTTAAAAAAAATTTTTTTTGTATAACTATGAACGTTTTTTAATTTTTGGTATGTTATGAATTTAAATACCTACATATTTTTTATATGAGATTGGATGCTTGGATTTTTTTATTTTAATGTTTAAGAACCGGAATCGAGAATAGAAAAATCGAGGTTGAACTTAAGAATCGGAATCGAGAAAAACAGGTATCGTGACATCTCTAATATATATTATATACAATGTCCTTGGTACGTCATGCTTTATGTTGCATCCACAAAGTTGGCAACATCTTTGAATATATAATATTAATTACTGCCATAGTAAAATAACTAAACTGAAATCCTTTTAGCCTATCTTGTAGCTTCATTCTTTTATCCTTTGCTTTCATTTGTAAAGTGAAACTTCATTTTGCTTCATGGACGCACAAGATACTCGACACACCCACACAAATTTTCAACTTATGTTCTTATTAACTTTACTACTTATCTTCCATCAAGGATTCATTCCTGTTAGTTATGTGACTAAACTACAGGAAACCATCAAAATGTTCTACTGCACAATAACAATCTTACGAGATTAAAACAATCCCACAAATAATTATTGTTAATTCTCACTATGAACCATAATAGGACCAATTTTGAGAAATTCGGTGAATTAAAATTATTATATTTAAATGTAGTTGTAAAATCATCCCAACGAACTAAAACATAATGGTCACCTACACTGGATTATTGTATGGAGCAACGTTGGTGTTGTAACTGTAGCATAAACCCATCTCTGTCACATAAGATACTAGCGGAATCGTAACACCTTCTCTGCTGTTCAGATGTTCTTCTTTAAATTCAAATCTCGTCTATAAAAACAAATCAATTATAATTATTAAACACTTTCATAGGCATCGACTGTGGGGGTGCTTTGCATACTAAGCACCCCCAATAATATTTTTGGGGGCTCAGCACCCCCAATATTTCAGCCTTTTTAAAACCTTAATATTACTGCGCTAGTTCTATGCAAGCGTGATTAAGTTGGTATCACTAGCCACTCGTGAATCGAGAGCCTGGAATTTGTCAACATGTTTCTATTACAGTTTGGTTAGTGGCAATACTCGTATTCTATGTATTATTTTGTGTTATGACTTGTGCATGTTTGTTTTCTACGTTGAACAGTTTACACGGTAGTACAACACCGGACTATGGGTAAGTTTGTGGTACGGAGGTCAAAGAACACAAGTGCCATCGCAATTGCAAGCACTTCTAATTTGAGTGGAAATAAAGAATACCGAGAACAAGAGGACGTTGAACCACCTACACCCAAGATGGTTAAGACACAGGTAGTAAATGCATATACTAAAGGTAAAATATATTGCCAAAAAAGTTGATGACTACCTATCCATGGATTACATATGAAGAGAAAAAAGACATTGTTTTGTGTAAAGTTTGTCAGGATGTATATGAAAATAAGTTGTTAACATTTTCTACAAACTTAGAAATAACATTTATCGATGAAGGGTTTCAAAACTGGCACAAACCTTTAGAAAAATTTGCAGAGCATGAAAAATCGTGTTGTCACCGCGAGTCAGTAACGAAGTACCTTACGCAGATAAATTGGAAGGTCATTTCTCAGCTATTTACTGCAAAGAAACAACAAATGAAGGAATCTAGGACAGCTCTAATTAAGATGATATCAACTTTGAGATATTTGGCTACTCAAGGGTTAGCGATTCGAAGTCATAGTGACGAAATGAGAAACTTTATTAATCTACTACAGCTTAGGTGTGAAGACTGCCCAGTATAGAAGCAGTGGCTACAAAGGGATTCATATAAATGGGTATCACATGATATAAGTAACGAAATCTTGAAATTAATGGCTCATATATTACTCAGGTCTTTTGTGGCTCGTATTTTAGAATCACGATACTATGCAGTTTTGATGGATGAAATGGCCAACGTTGTTCTTCAAGAGCAAGTGTCAATTTGTTTCCTATTTGTATCGAAAAATCTGAGTGTAAATGAATTATTCTTTGCTTTTTAACAAACTGACAACACTACAGCTAGGATTCTGTTTAAAATTTTAATAGATGTATTACAGAGATTCAATTTTTCAATCAAAAGATTGCCGGGGACAGTGTTTCAATGAAGCTGTTAACATGAGTGGTACAATCGAGGGCTCACGATCCCAGTTCCAGCAGCTGGAGCCAAGGGCAATTTATGTTCAGTCTGGCGCACTCTTTGAATCTAGTGATTCAAGAAAGTGTTCGTTTGCACACTGGATGTAGAAATACTCTTAATACAGCCCGGGAACTTACTAACTTTGTAAAAAGTTCACCAAAACGGCTTGCATATTTGAGCCAGTAGCAAACAAAAGAGTCCACAAATATCAGACCGTTCCGTCAAACAAGCTGGACAGGACGATTCCTTTCACTGAATTCCGTGCTTAGGAATTATGATGAATTGATTACATCAATGACTTCAACATCAGAAGCTGAAAAGTCAGATGTTGGTGCAAAAGCGAACGGATCCTAATTGCAGTTACAATCATTCAATGTTTTTTTTACCACAAAGCTTATTTGTAAAAATGTTCAGCCATATTGATGCAGCCAATACAGCGCTGCAGATAAAAACATTGTCTTTCAAGAAAGCTGTGTGTATTCTGCAGTCACTGCGCTCCACACTTCAGTTTTCTTTGCGTGAGGGTGAGGGTTTTCCTCAGTTCTGGAGTGAAGTAACACAAAAATCGGCAACATTAGCACTATCCGAACCAGAACTTCCACGCAACCGACTCCCACCTCGTCGTTTGGATTCTGGATCCATTCCACATGTCCACTCATCTCCTGAAGATTTGTATCGACTTTTTTTTACGAAATGGTTGACAGTGTTGTGACCTGCCTTTATACACTGATACGGTTGCGGCAGATCATCTTGAAAAAATGGAAAGACTTCTAACTGGCTGTTTTCATAGAGGTGATAGGGGAACTTGAAGAGATTATGTTAATTTACGGCAATGGCTTAGACGAGGAGAGGCTTTTGTTACACAGGGTTATGATGTTAGATATCTCTAGATCAAAAATGCATCACATAACAGATTTTCAGAGTTTTTTATCTCCTTAGAAAAGAAGAATTTCTTCGTGACATACTACCAGAGTTTGTTAAAGTCATTAAACTAGTTCTATAATACCATTGTCCGCCTGTACAGCTGAGCTTTCGTTCTCTTGTCTTCGTAGACTGACATCCTACACTAGGTCTACTATAGGCCAAGAGCGATTGAATTATGTCTCTATTGTTCATTCTTACAAGGAAGAAGCTCTAACTTTAGATCTAGAGGAAATAGCTGAAGAGTTTATCTCCAAACGTGAAATTCACTGCCAGACATTTGCCATGAAGTGAGGAATTAATTTGAGACTTGTGCTACTTTTTCACTTACCTAGATTCTAGAACACCCCCAATATTATTTACAAGTCGGCACCTATGTACACTTTATCATAATAAACAACAATATAAGAGAATGTGTCAGGAACAAACGGGTTTGGGCCCTCGTAGCCACATTAACCAACTATTTAATTCATTTTTAAATTTCTATGGGTTTTTATGACTCTTAACCAGGGGCGAGCTGGGCCGTACATAGGGGCCACAGGAGTCCGGACCCACCAACACTTTTTGAACATAAAAAATATTTGTTTTTCTTTATTTTTATTTTATAGCATATTTTGTATAAAACATTAATATGAATTGGAGCACCAGTCTCTATACACAGTGAATTATTCGATTCGTTCCACAGTATTCCAGTCCCAAGAGGATTCACTACTCGCTGCAATCGTCACGTGACTCTACTAGCGCTCGGAACTCCAATGACTAATAATAGAGAAACTGACACGAGCACGCCCCTCTCGGTAAAGCAGTTAGTGATATCGCTTAAGGTCATTCCACTGCCAGATACACAGCAATTTGTTGGTCCAGTCTTGGCGGGCCCATGATTCGATAAAGATGGTTTTTATTTTGTTTTAGCATTTTTTTAATATGTGTTAAAGACCCAATAAATTAGGTGGTGAGTGAAAGTGATTAATTAAAATGAATAATGAAGGCGTGAATCAGACGCGTTGTAAACCATTTAAAAGAGGCTCTTTAAGCTCTTTGAAATCTTTGTAATATTTAAAATTTAAACTTTGATACTAATTTTGTTTGATCTCAATTCTCTGTGGAGAATTAGAAGCTTGTATATCATAAAGAAAGTTTATTTAAATAATAGCAACAATTTTGCTTATTTCGTTGGTCTCTTCTAGACAAGTAAATATAATAATATGATTTAATTGTTTTCCAACACACTTCAGTTTGACATTTAAGGTCATGCAACTTGTTTTAACACTGTTTGTTACTTTGAATAAATAATTCAAATATTTCTTTAACCTCCAACTGTTTTACTATTTCATAATTTTGCAAATGTTTCACCTTTCATATTTTAATTCCCTTATTTGTCACCCCTCTTCTTTTTAGTGTATTGTGGCCGTAAATAAATAGAGTGAGATGGGGGCGGTACGGGCTAAGTTTATAAATATAGTAAATAAAGAATATTAAATTGATAAAAAGCAAGTTCTCATATATAGACGGTAAGAACCCAGCCCTTACTAACATTAATAAGCCGGAGCACAGCAAAACCCCAACCTCCGAGAGTTCCCTACCTCCACCATCTTCACAAAAACAACATTATAAAGTGGAACCCAACAAGCAGAGGTTTCATCATCATCGTCATCATCATCGTCATCATCATCGTCATCATCATCGTCATCTTACCTCACAAAATACACTACAAGTGGCTTCAACAACGAGCAACATTACAAGCGAAACATCTCTCTACAAAGTCTAAAAACATTCAGTGAGAAGGATGTTGGTGCATGCTTGACATAAGCGAGGAGATGTCGGGTTCAGTTGTACTTCATTTTAAGAGCAAATTTGGGTCAAGATTCAGTGTATTACGAAATTTATTGTTTACTGTCATCATAGCAGAGAATCCAGTTTCACAAAGATAAGTGGTTGCAAATGGATTAAAAAACCATAATCCTTTTCTGGACAACGATGGACTAGCCTTAAGCCAAAATTCACCTAACTCTAATTTGGTAAATTCCATTTTAAAACCTCCATTGCAAGATAGTTCTATCAAACACTCGTTTTCGTTGTTAGTTAGGGCTCCATGAGTGTAATCCAGAATGAATGGGGCTTTTATCCAAAGGAATTCAGAATAGTCTTCTTTAAAATATTCTTCAAAAGTTTCAGTGAGCATTTGGCAATGGCGTTTTATATTCTTGATGAGATCTATGATTGGCTGTCTGATATTCTTTTTATTTTATTCAGCGGTTAATTTGTCTTAACTCCTATTGGTTAAGATTACGTCTTACGGCTTTTCACTGTAGACAGGCTATTTTGTATCAAGTAAAAGCCTAATTACGAGTATGTTTATGATTGCGTAGTTGCGAGTCCGACTAGCCGGCGTATTGGTTGTAGACGAGCCATTAGTATTTATACACACAAATAAGTTCCTCAAATTGAGGGGAAAATGTTATTATTGTCTATCTGCTTGATTACCACCTTGAGAAGCTCTGAGTACCACTAGTGGTACATATACCACAGTTTGAGAACTAGACAATATCTGTTTAGTTCATCTTATCTACCTTCCTTACCTTCAGGATAAACCATTAATAGCCTTGTGTTACTGAGTATCACGATAAATATTCAAATTTAAGGATATTAATTTTATCATAAAGTACATGAAGTTTTAATCATCATATAACACGCAAAGAGTACAATAAGTAGCGTGATTCTTAAATACACCAACATTCGCAATTAAATAATATGGAGAACTTCTGATTATAAAAATCTTCACTCGGATGGGATTTGTGCCCTGATTCCAGTAATCAGGATCCAGCAACTCATCAATAATAATATTAGTAACGATAATAATAATAATAATAATAATAATAATAATAATAATAATAATAATAATACGGCTTTAATGGTGAAGTTAAGGCTTTTCCTTTCTTTTACAGCCAACCAAAATTTGCCATTAAATTAGGTAAGATTGCAACTAAGCAAATTATATGCATAGGAAAAAACGAAAAAGTAAAAAATAGTGTAACATAACAACTATATCAAAATACAGATATTATAACGAAACATAAAGATACGGTAAAAATATTGTTAGAGCTTATGTAGTGACTGATGAGTTATTTTTATTTAAGTCTAAAGTGACGCTAGTGCACACACACACACACACACACACAATTTAAGTGTTTCGTGTAGCCAGCGCAAGTGGCAGGACTGCTCCATAATTTACCTTATGAAGGTGAAAATAAATTTTTAAAAAAATCAGAGCAGATATTTAAATATCTTACCTTCTTAGGTGGACCAGTAAAATAGTCGATGGCCGAACTTACTATGGTTTTAAAAACTATACTCATTTCAACCACACTGGCCTAAATCATTACACATGGATGATGGATCATACTATTTATCTAACTCATCATAAAATATATATGTGTTGAAACTGTCACAACCCTTCAAGCAATGACCAGAGTTCACCCTTTCGCCTACCATCCCACGCTTAGCGGCACGGTGTTAAACTACTCCGCGCACTGAGTCACCGTGATCGGTCCCATATACCATTGTGTGGACCCTCAGTCCACTCTTCCTCCCCGTTACAGGGTATGCGCCATTCCCGACTTCTCCTCTGATCTATTCCAGGGTACGCGCCTGTCCATTGTCTCTCTTGAACCTTAAGGTGGGGTGCTAGTGAGCACCAGTTTAGTGCATTAATTTTGCAGTTTTTATAGCATAAACATTTTTTGGCCAAAATAAATCAAATATTTCTTCTATAGAAACCTAGAATTAACTTTCTGCACATGCTAATCTCAACAGTTGTTGAATATCTCTCATGAGCATAGCGGCATTTGGTGACAAACTTTTTAAATGCAGAGAAAAAGTTGTCACTAATTTCCAGGACACCCTTGACAGATATTAAAGAACTGTTGAGATTAGCATGTGCGGAAAACTAAACTCTATGTTTCTATAGAAGAAATATTTGATTTATTTTGGCCAAATAAATGTTTATGCTATAAAACTTCGAAAATACTGCCCTAAACTCACGCTCACTAGCACCCCATCTTAATGCCCAACTCAAGAAAACGCGGCAAGCGAGGGGGGTCAAAGAAGAGTGGAGACTATACACCCCCATACCCATCTCCACAAAACTATAATCCTTCCTCCAATTTTCTGTTCCTCCCCTCTAAAAATTACATCACAGTCCTCTACCCGAATACCCACTATATTCTTGCGTCCCTTCTTCTAAGAACATCGATCCTATCCCCACCCAAGCTTCATCATCCCCCCTTTTGACCCAAGATATGTCCCCCATAAAGCCTCTAATAAGATATACCAAGAACTTCATCCGAGCCCGTTCAATTCTCCAGCTCCAATCTCCTCAAGGAATCTACCATGGGAAAAGATCAACTGGGACTTTGCGTCGATCCTCCAAAACCATAACGCAACAGAATAGTACATACTCGGCCACTTACAATTTAGAGTTGGTTTTCATTAAGGTGCGGCAGAAGGGAGCGCAAGTATTTTTACAGTTTTTATAGAATATAAATTTGTTGGCAAAAATAAATAAAATATTTCTCCAGTAGCAACATAGAATTTAGTTTTATGAACATGCTAAAATCAACAGATCTTGAATATCTGTCAAGGGTGTCCTGGAATTTTGTCAAATCTTTTTAAATAAAGAGAAAAGGTTTTGACAAAATTCCATGACACCCTTGACATATATTCAAGATATGTTGATATTAGCATGTGCAGAAAACTAAACTTTATGTTGCTACTGGAGAAATATTTGATTTATTTCGGTCAAAAAAATGTAATGCTATAAAAACTGTAAAATTACGCGTGCTCCCTTCGGCCGCACCTTAACGTACATCTCCTGTAGCATCAGCAGCCGAGGCAAGGGCTCGTAATCTCTTTACTATCTCTCTCAGAGGGAAACGTCCTCAGGATCTTCAACAGAAAACAAGCGAATCAAAGCTTAAATTTGAATTTCTACTCATGAACTTACCTTACCGGCTAATGGCCGTCTCACAGGCCTTCAATAAGACAAAGGCTGCTGCTAGGTAGCTTATTTATAAGATATTTTGTTCAGTACAGTATAATGGTAACCTTACACTAGGCTTTCAGTTTCCTTAGAGTCTCAATTAAAAAAACCGTCTAAGTATTCTTATTCACACTTTTTAGAATGCCTTTTTTTTAAATCAGGTGTTATATTGATATGTTGATTGAAATTTAACACAATATCTCCACTGAAATATAACTCTAACTGAACCTGAAGTATGATATCCATGTAGCTTTCAGGTGGTATACGAACGTCTGTGTAGTTCTTCAACCTGCCGAACGTGTCATATGTCGCTTCTGAGAGGAGTTTTATGAATTCAGTGATCCGACCCGGGTCACCAAATGAAGAGCTGGAAGAATTAGTAGGACACAATCATAATATACCAAACAGGTTTTTCTGAAATGCTACAGGAAGCTCCCTCCATAACAGGGCGGATGCTGTAATAGGTACTAAAGTTTAGGAACAAAGTTAACAAATATTCTTAGTTTTAAAATGTTTACAATTTACTAACTAAAATGTAAGTTTAAAATCTGCAAGCAATTAGTTAAATAGCAAGCTTGGTGTGTACAACATGGTTCATTGTTTGGTAGAGAACTACTCACTTTGCTGTCCTCATTGCTGGTAAAAGTACTTGTACTGGTACTTTTCTTTGCGATTTATACCTGGTTAGTAGCTACCTTGAAAGTTAGTGGTACAAGTAACTAGTCCATTTACTATACCAATGTAAACGTGGCTTTAGACCAAGCGGCCATCGAAGTGGGTCAAACTATTGTAAGAGCCATTTTAATTTAGTTGAAAATGACACATTAACATTGCAATCGAACCCAGAACTTTTGGCTTAGAACGCCAATGTTTTTCCACTGAACTATCTAGGATTCTTCTTGTGATCGTGTTCATTCATCATTGATAGTTTGAGGCAACATTTGTGATGAGTAGGCCTATGTAAAATTGTCGGCAGTATGTGCATTACTCGGGTGATTATTTACAGGCTCGGATTCAAACCAAAGGTTTTTACGACAGGCCACATCAAAAGGACATAATGTAATCAAGGCCGTAGCCAGGGAGGGGTTTTGGGGGTTTAACCCCCCCCGAGAAATTTTATGAACAGAATATATATGGCTTTATTTATGGTTCAAACAATATTAAAATTAAGATACAAATACAAATTAGGGGGCTGTGTTGCCATAAAAAGCACTTCAGAGAGCTTCTAGAGGTGTTAAATATTTCGAAATTTTCCTAGCCTTCAGCATTTTGGGGGTTATTTTACCATATTTAAAAAATATAACCCGTTACATAAACGTATTCACGTACAACACACAGCCGTGTCCATGACACAGCCACACCCCATTTTTTTTTATTCAAATAAATATCAGTTTAGATATTTATAAACTAATGATTTGTTTAAATAGTCATACATTTAAGGTTGTTTAGTCAAGTTTCACTGTTGTGAAACTGACAGTGTAGTTTGGTCAAGTTGTTGTTTCTTCAAGACTGACCTTGTAGACTTAAAAAATACGTTTCATGTCGGAACATTCACATGATGAAACTGCACTTCAAACATTGTTATGATTTTCAACATACTTCCGATGGATTTTGAGGCCATGTAATTTATTGTTTAATTTGTTGTTATCGTGAATAAAACATTCATATTGTTATTTTAATTGTTGCTAATGTCTTGGTTTCTTTGTCAAATATCTTATGTTAGCTTACCCCCACCTTCATTTTACTCTAGTGTGGCCGTAGCTAAGAGGTAGTAGAGTGGGTGGTAACAAGTAGACCAGTAGACAAGGCTAAAATACAGGATATTTACTGGAAAAAAGTAGGGTTGGCAACATTGACGAACATGACAGAGGATCGCCTTAATTCATTGACAATCGTTTTAATTGAATGTCACTTATTGGATAAAATGGTTGTCTGGCATCATCGACAAGTTCGCTCAGCAGAAATCAAGGCAAAATATATTATCGACTATTTTATTATTTTGTACATGATACTATTTAATTTGTAGTAACATGTTCTACAGTCTACCAATGAAAAATTATATTGTTAAATTAAATAATATTTGAATTTGTGTGTTGTGTTAGTTTAAGAGTATTTATTTCAACTTTTTAAGTCTTTGCTTAGACTCTTACTACTCTTGAAACCTCACTATAATAAATAATAAAATAACGTAATAACTTTTTATCTGTCATCCCACAGATAGCACTTGTGTATATGATGTATGTGTGTTGATGTATGGGGACTCATAGGGGAAAACAGGGATTTAGAAGGTTTGAAATAAAAGTAGGAGAAGAGGTCGGCAAATTATCTAGTGCCTATGGGTGACAGAGACGTAAATCCGACCCTGCTCCCAGCAATAGACTACAAATCCTGAACAACTAAAAGTATTTGGGGATCTAAGAGGAGGTTGAATTTAGTATCATTTGTACCAATATTCGCACAGAGAGAGGGGTTGAAAAGTAAACACCACAGGTACGATTTGAAATACAAACGGTTATATTTTATTCATCGACTTTTTTGGGCATCAGATGATATTTGACCCATTACACTTCTCTTAATTCTAAAGACAAAGTGACTGTTGAATTTAAAAAAATATTCTCAGATCCAATAACTATATAATTGCACACACACATATATATATATATTGAATTTTTTTAAATCTTAAGATCGAAGGAGATTGAAACCAAAGGTCTTTCGCTTTTGACTAACATTGGGTGAGAAGATCAGATTTGGTAACATTTGTACTAGCGTTCGTATTGAGAGAGGATATGAAAACTAAAAACCACTGAGATCGATTCGAAATAGAAAACAGTTTTATTTGGTTGGTTTGTTTGGGGTCAGAAGATATTTGACATACCAAATTTCTTTTAACTCTAAACATAAAGTGAAGGTTGGTTGACTTTTTAAAAATTGTAACGATATTGATTTGGACCGCTCTCAAATATTTAAAAAGTCATGGATGAAGATATTTTTCTTTAAAGTATCGTATATAAATTATCCTTTTAATACTTCATCCATGGAGAATCACGCACTTTTCAGGAATAATCTAAAAGCATTGCACCATTAAAACTTATTTTTTATATTCAAAATTTCACTCTGTAGTATTTACCAAACAAGCAAAAGAAGCCAGCTCCCTATATCCAATAGGAAGCTAGCCTTCAATACACCTGTCGCAGAGACGGCCCTGATTGGTTAGTCTTGACACTGGTCACGAGAGGTCCAAGGGGCAAGGGGCACGTCGCATATAAGCTGTGTGTGCGTATGAATATATAAAGAGAGTGCCGGTGAAATAGATAGAGTAGGCATATATAGAGAAGGTGCTGGCAAGAGAGTGTGTGTTGACGACAGAAAGAGAGGTCACATAAACAGACAATACATAGTTTGTATCTTAATAAAAGTGTATAAGAAGATATAATCATCCCAATAAATTGTGTGCAACATCAACAGTTGTATTTATTACATAATAATAACACCGTATCATCATAATTGGCTCCCAATCGCGGGGAAATTATAAGTCCTATAATTCCATATCATAATAATTGACGCCCAATCGCGGGGGGAATAATTCCATATCATAATAATTGGCGCCCAACGCGCGACCGTAATATCATAATTGGCGCTCGATCACGGAGCTATAAATACCAATTATATCTCAAAAATTCCATATCATCATAAAATACACCTTTATTTGCGTGGAGTGAGAGATTTAAACACATCCACGACCCCCCATATTCAAAGGATCCAAACAAATATTCAAAACTCACGGATTAAGCCCCATGCCAAAATTTTGCGAGGAACATTGTATAACTCCAAGCAGACTAACCTTAAGCTTGAAAAAAAAAATCCTCTACCGAGGATCAACTTACTCAAACATGCCCACAGTCTCCAAAAGGACCTCCAGCTGAGCAAAAAATCGATTTTTTTTTAAACAACGCATGAGCCCTAGTACGTATAGAAATAACCAAAATAACGGAAGGATAGGGGGGTAAAACTACCATACACTGCCAGAAACGACTAAATCTTTCCCCATGTTGAATGTCCTATCTGATCCAGCTTTCTGCTAAGTCTAAAAGTACCATCTGATCTAGCTTTTTTAAAAGTACCCTACTTTTGGCTTATAAAAAGTATGTTGTCTGTTACCACAGACAATTCATAGTATTTAGATTATTTTTAAACGGGATTTGTGACCGATAACGTGACACGTTTTACCGTATTTAACATAAGAGAGCAATTTTAACTAGGCCTATGTTAGATTAGCCTAATTAGATTAAAATAAAGTTTGACACCTTAGCTCAGTCGGTAGCGTGTCTGCCTACTGAGCTAAGGGTCCTGGGTTTGATTCCCGGTATAGCCGACAAATTTATCATCGGTGAAATGTGGGTCTACCCTTTATCAGTGATAAATTAACGCTCGGGACTGGATGCTGTGCCTGACCTAGTCTTAAGTAAGATTTTAAGGCATATGAAGCTACGACAGGCCTAGCAAGCCGGTAGTGGAGAATATATGGCTTGAATTAAAAACTGACCCGGACCACAGGCTGGAAACAGTAATGGATGTAAATAAAGATTAAAATAAAATAAAATATTACATCGAAAAGTGACACGCATCCTACTCGTTCGAAAGTTGAGAGAGGAGTCTGCGTTAATGATGAGGGGAACTCCGAAATTAATGCCTCCTATTTTCTTATGTTGGCCCTCGACATCAGAGGTGGTTGTAGATGGTATGGGAGTAGAGATTGAACCTTCCTGCCAATATCACGTAAGTTTTGTTGCCATGCACCAGATAGCAGCAGGGGAGATGGCCTCTCACATGGAAGTGCGTACGAAGCAGAGGTGTGTCATGTGTCCATGTGGAAGAAATTGTACTCATTGACATTCATCGACGCTTGCTGAACGTTAATGGAGATCAAACAGTGGGTGTGAGCACAGAGGGGGTGGTTGGCGCGTTTCAGCGGGGGCGACAATAATTTAAGAGACAAGTCACATTCCAAGAAACCCTGAACACCTGTCCGCCCACGAAATGAAGAGCGCCTCGAACAGTTAATCCACGCGAATCGGCGTATCATGACCAGGGAACTGTGTACGGAGCGGAATGTAGGTTTCAATGAATTGGAAACAATGTTGGCAACGTTGGGATATCGCAAAGTTTGTGACAGGTGGTTCCCCACCGCGGTTGCTCACACAGGAACAGAAATACCACTGGATGCAATTCTGTCAAAACCTGATGAACCACTACGATGCTGAAGGTGATAGTTTCCTGGACCGCATCATCATCGGTGACGATACGTAATGTTACCACTACGAGCCGGAATCAAAACGACAGTCCATGGAGTGGTGACATGTGAATTCCCCATCAAAGACAAAGTTCAAGGCGCAGACATCAGGGGGTAAATTGATGTGAGATAGGAAATGCGTGAGCCTTCTGTATTTTCTGGAACCCGGACAATTCACCAACTCTGATCGCTCACGACGCTGACTAAGCTGAAGGCCCGAATTCCCAGCGTCAGGCCAGAGAAAAAGACAATCTTTCGCATGCAACTCGATAATGCAATATTCCATACCAGTTTGAAGACCATGGACCACTTTGCAACTTTAGCTGGACGGTACTACCCCACCCAACGTATAGTCCGGATTTGACTTCTTCTGATTTCCATCTGTTCGGGCCGATAAAGGATTAACTACGCAGATAACATTTTCCCTACAGCGACGCCGTCATCGCATCTGTGAAAAAGTTGGTCGCCTCCTCTGGTGCAGATTTTTGCGAGCGTGGCATGCAGACTCTTGTTCATCGCTGGCGTGGACAATAGTGGTGACTATGTGGAAAAATAGTGTTTTGTAGCTGAAAGCTTGCTCTAGCGACTATCCAACGATGTTGTTATGCTCCCTGTCTCTGTTATAGTTTCTGTGGAAATAAATAGGAGGCATTAGTTTTGTAGCGTAGTAATATATTAAATTAAAATAAAATATGGCATCGATATCTTGATACGTATTTCCCATTTGGAGTTGGTGAGATGAGTGACGTAGGATTGTTTACAATCACCTCAAACAATGATACTCCTTTTGGAAGTTTCTTTCCGCAATACCTTGCCATCCCCATCTTAAAACGTTTGTCTTTGTTTTTAGTTTTTTTTATTACCGCGTTTTACTACCTAATCAGGTTATTCTCATATATGATAATTACTCTAATGGGATAGGGATGAGGAAGAAAGTATTGTACAGGTAATCTACCCACATTTTGATGTTAGGAAAAACTACCCTCTGTAGATCCGAGTGGGATTCGAGCCCCGATCTCCCGGTCATCAGCAGGCCAGTCTAACAAGAGAGTGATGCCAAAGACCATTAAGCCACTAAAGTGGATTACCTGTATGTATGCAGTGTTGCAATACTTTACAGAAAGAAGAGTAATTTCTAATAATGTAGTATATACTGCAGGCTATGTTAAAAGTATTAAAATATAGAATAATTACAAGGGGTGTAGAAATTATAGCATAACATGTTCTAATAGGTCACTCTAGAAATATACTAGACTGCCACTGACAGGATATTGAGTTTCGAATCCAGGTCGGGTGTACTGAGGGGTTTTCCCACACCCTACACTCTTTACGCGCAAATGCGGATACATTTCCTAGTTCCTATCTCATCAGTGTAAATATTCATATAGGCCGAATGGGTAGTGAGACGTGGTGCACAAAAATAAAGTTGACATGAACGAATGATTTAAATTATAATGTTATCAATGTTGATTGCAAACAGCTCTTCCTGCCATAATCCTACTTTCTACGTACTTTGTGACAAAGTTGTGTATCTTGTGGTCGTCGTAGCGCGAACTGGGACAGATGGTGGCCGCGGGGAAAGTCGTGTTCCACTCCCTGTAGTTCTTCTCCATGGAGATGACGGTCGGGTTCTCCTGATAGCGGGTCCACGTGGACAGACTCAACTGTACGGCGCACACTCCGAACGAGACCACTAGCGCGAACCACAACAAACTAGAGGGGAAAAAACAAACAACATGGTCACATGGTTTTCATTTCATGAACTGGGCAAAAATTGCATTGACTCTTGCCCATTTAATGAACTGGAACTTATTGTACTATCTGCTGCAAGCTTGAAATGAAATTACCTTTAAGATATTATATTAAACTAACCCTATCTAACTTAACCTTGCCTTCCAATCTAAAACCATTAAAAGTTAAATTAACTTAAAGACCAAACCTTTTCTTCGCTTGTCCATTTCACGGACCGGGCAAAAACTCGTCCAGTTCATGAAATGAACTATTTCTGGCCCAGTTGGTGAAATGGTCAGGAAGAGAGGCCATTCCACGGAATGGGCATAAGTTTACCCGATTCTTGAACTGGGCAAATTCACGAATGTGGTGTAACATATGAATCTCGAAACATATTAAGGACAATCAAGGCATTAAGGCTGAGTTGGGGTGGTCATGTGACGTGAATGAATGGTGGACGGCAGGCGTGTAAAAAAAAAAAGTTAGTTAGGAAACATGAAGAAACAAAACCCCTTGGTAGATCAAGACGATGATGGGAGGATAGTGTTAAAATTGATTTGAAGGCGGCGTCAGGTTTGGCATAGGTTTCGCTAGATCTTAATTGTTGGGGGAAGGTGGTAGAAAGAACCCATTTATTCTTGAAATTAGAAAATAAAAATTGCTTCGTACCAAATTACTAACACGAATAATACAACGCACAAGTTAGGGTCATTAACACTCAACTTTCCCTAACTTGTACGTTGGTCACATGATCTCTTTTAGAAAATTCATCACAAAGGTTATAAATTAACAAATTACTGGAAAAATTACTCGCCCAAACCTGCAAGTTTCACTCACTTCTCTGCCGGACTTCTCTTGTTGACCACGAGGTGGTTCAGCCCATGGATGCTGGATGTCTCCAAGAACATTAACAGGAAGTTGACCAGCGTTCCTTGTGTTGGGCTGGTGTTCTGTCGCCTTGTCACTCTCGACTGGGTCCGTTTGTTGAGAACTGGCACCTTGAGTTGCAGAGGATGCCGCTGAGAGGCCCCTCGGACCGGCTCTTTTGACCTGTTGTAGGCCAGGCTCAGTTCATTTAGATACATTTATACCTGCAGGGGTGGAGTATAATAATTTACACCTGCATATGATAGAGCAAAACACTTCGAAAGGAACTGGCACTATATATTTAAGAGTGGTAGACCACAAGTATAGGATACTCTGGTTATCATTTATATAAAGTAGGTTAAGAAAGGAGAAATTTAAATGTATTGGCTCACATTATATATAGGGGGTGTATATTAATTGGTGTCAAATATTCAAGGGGCTTTTTCCCATCAACCAAACCTTAAGAAAAGCTCATTGGTCTAAAAACACTTGGTTTTAGAGTTAAAAAGGTTTTCCTCGAAGATGGATTGCTCTTGGGGGATCCATTGAGTGGCCTGCTTAGTCACATGATTTGAATTCGATGGATTTGATCTCTGTGTACATTTAAAGTACATTATTTATGCAACTCCTGTGCCTAGTATTGACGTTCAAGAGAGCGTAAGTGGATGTGAGCAAAAACAAAACACATCAGTTGTACTCAACACAGTACGACAAAGGATGGAACACAGGCTCAGGATGCGTCCAAGCAGGAGGACTTCATTTTGAACAAGTTATTGGAACAAATTGTTCCGTCTCGTGTTTTTGTTTGTTTCTGTTAAACATTGCATGTTTAATTGCATTAGGGCCCATTTCTTTCGTTGGATTGATTATTAATTGAACACTAAAAATTCCTTCTACTTCAGAAACTAATCGTTTCTATGCCCATGTTTTTTATTTACTTTTACAAATATTTGGTCAGTGGGAATACGCCCTAGCATATTTGACACTAATTAAAATACACCCTGTATAATAATGATAAAGGATAGTTGTACAATAGTGTAAGGATTGATTTGAAATATCAATCAATTTCATTTTATCTATTTAAGTCTTATCTTAAACCGTGCTCCTTACTTATACACTTTTTCAAAAAAAAATTTTTTTAATGTTATTTATATAAGAGTTCGGGTTCGTTCTGGTGTGCAGTTAGTAAATATATAAATACTAGTAGTTTGTTTTTTCCTTAGCGTTGCGTCTTACTACCCGTTCGGATTATACACATATATTCTAATTACTTTAATATGTAGGGGATGAGAAAGGTTTAATTTAGAGAATGTATACCTACGTTTGCGTGGAGAAAGGGTATGACATAATTAATGAAAAACCACTCTCAGTACATTCGACCGGGATTCTAACCCCAATATCTCCGTCCTCGGCAACATAGTCTATTGTGATAGTGATGCCTTAAACCACGCGGCCACTGAGGTGATTTAGAGGGTTTGTTTAAGGCTCACTGTATTTATGACTTAGTTCATACGATTTTCACAAGAGTTGTATAATATATTTTTTTTAAACGGGTAGTGAGAGGGAAAATACAGGAAATTAATTTGAATTGTCGTGAAGAGGGTAGTGGGATAACCACAATGATAAGTCAAATGTATAAAACCACCCCCGGTGTACTCAGCTGAGATTCGAACCTTGGCCTCCCCATCAGCCAGCACTTCCAAGCTTAATTAATTTGTATATTGTGGTATGGTCTTTGAGTTTATTTTTATTTTTTTACCCCGTACTTTACTACCCGTTTGGGCCATACGCCTTTAATTACGCTAATCAGGGGCAGCGCTGGGTTTGTGGTGCCAAACAGAGCACCAGAGCACCAACCTAACCTAGCATGGGCGTGATCAGAAAATAATCTCTAAGCCAAACCTAACGAAATCCGAGCGTTATTGTGGAGTTTCTAAGCATAACTTTTTATACTAAAATGAAATTTGACATGTTAGTATAGTTTATTATGGTGAAATATAGAGGATATAGTGCCCCTATTAAAAAGTTATTTTACATCCGCCATCTTGAAAAAATGGTCACCTAAAACTTTGCTTGCAATTATCTCATAAACCACTTACTATTTCAAAGTGTTTGTTATAACAAAATATAAAGAGGAGAATATTGTCTATAAAACATTTTCTTATAGTTTAATAGTTCTCATACAATTTCGCACAGTGAAACGTTTGAAGTGTAACTACCATTTGTGAATTCCTCCTTTAAAATGTGTTCTTATCACGCCCAGGCTCTATTATGTTTGAAGTTGCTAGTTTTGGGGATTATTTTCATATTTTACAATTATCCACTGATTATATAGAGGGGTGCCAAAACTAAATCCCGCCCCGGCGCTAAATTTACCTCGGGCGGCCCTTTGCGCCAATGGTGTAGAAATTAGAGGAAATGTACCAGCATTTGCATGACTGGAAAAAGAGGGAACCATTTAAGTACATCGGGTTGGGTGTTTGAACCTCGATATCTCCAGACTAGACGAGATTGAGGTTTAGTTCACGCTCCCACCACTGCGGATAGGTTTACTCCGTTTTCTCTGCTAGGTATCAGTCAGATAACAATCTTATTTTGAAAGATTACACTAATTATCTTTCCTATGATCTATACCAGGGGTTGGCAACACTTTAGGGCCCCGATCGACTTAAAAACTTGTGAAAGTTCTTGCGATCATCCATCGTTTCTCTTTTCTACTTTTGCCTCGTTGTTTTTGGTCTCTACATCGTGTATTTATTCCTTAAAAATCAACCTTTATCAAATAATTATGTTTCCACCCCTCTAGAAAAATATATAAAATAAATATAATGTATATTTTCATATTAGGTAAGCTAATTAATTTTATCATAACATCATCAATTGACTGATCAAGGTTATTTTGGTCACACTCATAAAATGTTTGAAAGTACTTGAGAAATATTTGCAAGATCATAAGACTCAAAGATCAACTTTTAATAACGATTCAAAATTCTTACGCAATCGAACAGTTACCTATCCCTAATTTATGCCAGTGACATTCAACCTAGCTGTGCATCTAAGGGAGTAAGTAAAATTTAAAATATAGTATATATAAATTTATATCTTCTCAATACATTATTTTGGATATCATTTATTTTAGATGTTGATTATAGAATATTTATAGCTTCCAGCTTGCATTATGCACCAAAAACTTTGGATACACAAAGTTGAAGAGAAATCATATTTGTGGTACTCAAACAAAAAAGGTTGAATATCCATGTTCTATAATATATTATTATTATTATTATTATTATTATTATTATTATTATTATTGGCACCACCCGTTCGGGTTATATGCACTTACGCTAATATGTAATGGTAGGGTGATTACAAGATGAAATGGAGGACCTACAGTTTAACATGGGATCCGAACCACGGTGGAGGCCTGGCATTCCTCACATTCCCAAGTTATGATTAATACACGTCTTTTCAGAGGTGAAGGAAGGGAAGAGTTTGGCAATCAGATAAATCTGTGCCGGGACCGAGGATTGAACCCAAGACCCCCAGCACAAAAGTTTGACACCTTACCCCTAGACCGCCAGGTCACCCAGTATATAATATAGTGGAACAAATCAAAGTAGGCTTGTTCACTTTAGGATTAAACGTAGGATGCATGTTAAATACCCTAATAAAAACTATATGAAGCTCCAAAACTTACCCTCTTTAGTGGCAGAATAGCCTAAGGCGTCACCCTCATGAAACACTGGCCTGCTGATGACGGGAAGATTGGAGTTCGAACCAAGGTCAGGTCTACTGCGGGTGGTTTTTACTAAATTGTTTCCCAACCTCCTTCCACGCAAATGTGGGTAGATTACCTTTTAAGTGGTTCCTTCCTCATGCCTACCCCTACCTGAACAGGTAGTAGGATGCTGTGATAAAATAAAAATTAAACCATCCAAAAACGGACCTAATATTTAAAAGTGACGTGGCCTCGAGGTTTTAAGGAAAACGTTGCTGTTTGTGGTAAGGTAAGCGAGATGCAGGGTCGGTGAATTACTTTTTTCCTAGCTAGACTCAAACTGCAAGAACAAAGTCATCCGCTTGAACCGGTCTCAGTCATTATATCCATCGCCTCCACGGAGTGGTTAGGTATATTCTCTTGTAACAAAATATAGACTTCTTGTACACAATTTAAGAGAGCGTGTCCGAAATTAATCAGTTAAGGGAATTAGGCAAGTACTCGGTAAAAGGCGCCAGGGAGGTTTTGGCTGGTTTGTCGATGGTGGAGAGCTCGGGATTAGAATACCAGCTCGGCTTGAGTTTGTTTTCCCTATATTGTTTCCCACTCTTCCTCCACGCAAATGTGGGTACATTTCCTCTCAATTCTTCCATCCTCATTTCTGTTCTATTAGTGTAAATATTTGGATAATTTGGACCCGGTATTTATATTATTTTGTAAATGTATCTTTCATAATCTCGGTGGTGACCACCTACGCAGGTATGAAGAATAGAAATGTGAGATGGAAATGATTTCCGCTTGAGAAAATTGTGCACCGATATAAATCGCACAAGTGCAGTAAGCCAATAATATTGAGATATCCTAAGTTTTTATTTCAGTTTGATCTGTTCTAAGGGCGTTAACACCACACCAGAAAAGTTATCAAATGAGCTTCACTATACCAATAGCAGCAATTCCCTTTCTCTTGTCACTCCCACGTATCGACTACAACGCTCGGTGGTTGAATGTTTCACTAACGTGGAAGTTACCAGATCTGATGTAGACCAGATATGTTAATACTTCAATACGAATGCTTTCTCTTTCTTCCATTAGAATTCAATGATCTGAAATTTTTACCGGGAAATGTATATTATCCAGGGGCTTGTATTATTTTATAGAAACAGAGTGTAGCTAGGATTGTAATCGCGGTATTATTATCTGGAAGTAGGAGGTAATAACAGTCCTACCTGTGTTTTTCTCTCGCCTGCAGGTGACGTGTCCCCTGGCGGCCAACAAGCTAACTCGACGAGAAATAAATTACTATCTGTTGGTCCTACTGATCACTTTTGTTTTGTTTTGAAAAAGCCAACCTAAACAGATTCAAACGATTATTATTTCTAACTTTACGGCACATGTGTATTGTTTTTTGATTCCGCGCTGATTAGATTGGAATGATAAAACTATTTGTTATTAGTACTTTCTAAACACAAACTAACTAGTAGTTATGTGAGAAGTAAACCTCATTCCCTCCATTTAAAAAAAAATGCTAAGTACAACATATTAAGAATCATGACATGTTCTTATTGTCACTAAAGTCTTAAGATTGAAGATTGCTCATTAGAAAAATGTCCCTTTGGATTTCAAGATATCGTTCATAATTTCTCCTTGGATTGAAAGTTGATATTATTTTCCCCTTGATGATCAAGTTACACAGAAAGAAAATAATAATTCTATATTTAATAGTACATTAAATTCATAGAGAATAACCGTTGTCAACGTGTCTTAGCCCGACAGTCTCGCAATAGACGTTAAATTTAAAAATAAAAATAAAGAAAAAAACCTACACGATGTCTGGCCTAAGTTTAAAGAATGACCCTGGCAAATTCGTTAAAAATTGATCAACACATTTGTTAGTAATCGCGGAATAAACAGACAGGCAGATGAAATGTCAAACGGTAGAGCTAAAGCAGGACCTTGCTCCGCTCAGCCAGGAGCAGATGACTTGCATATAATATCCAGGAGCTCCGGAAGCCCTTCGGAATCGGGAGAAGGGGGATTTACTTGATCTCCCCCTCTTTTCCTGTTTTTATTTTTTTGGGCTGGGACTAATTTAGGACCTACTTCCCCCTGTACCTAACTCAATTTAGTCCAGTATATTTAACCCTAAGCGTACACCAGTAATCTGGTGGTAACGCGATTACCCCCTGTACCTAACTCAATTTAGTCCAGTATATTTAACCCTAAGCGTACACCAGTAATCTGGTGGTAATGCGATTTAGGGCGTCAGGCTCGCAGTAGACTGAATTGCTGTAGACGGGCACGTCAAGGATCGAATCTCGGGGGCTGGGTACACTGGAAGTGGTTTTCCACATGTGATTTATCACTGAGGTTTTCTCGTCCTCCTTCCAATTTAATTCCTCTAAACAACCTTCCCTATCCGTGGGCCTTGGAATAATCAGTTCCCGTGCCTAACGTAATAATTAATAAACACGCACAGAACACAATCTCCGGAGCAATTAATTATAATACCCGGTAGTAAATTCACAAATGCTACAATCTTTCAAGCTCTCAGTGGGAATCTAAAAATGTTCCTATTAAGCTTTAGAAGGTATCTCATACCATTCGGCCTTGAGGACTGTAAACGTGTAGGCCTAAGTACAATTTCGTCTATTTTGTGACAACAATTCAAAGTTGATTTTCATATCAAAGCATAAAGTACAGGACGTAGATAAGTAGATTGTGCCAAATTGGTTTGTTTCCCATCCATAACGGACTAAAATAAAATAATGTCAAGAAGAAATAAAAAAACATCCATAATGGCATGATTCAGATTATATTTGTCACTTTTTATGCATCTCGTGAACATTAGGGGTAGCCAACCAATGGTCCAAGTGTCGTATCTAGCCCGAGATAAGAAAACAACTTATTGTCTAATTTTCTCGTGTTTCTGTTTGTACGACTATCTAATGGAACGGGCTATGAAGGTTTTAGTTATTCTTTCAACGCCAAGGTCATTAGTGACTTATTATAAGGGATAAAGAAGTAGAGGGTGTTTTACTGTGTAAAATTGCAACTTAATCAGCGTGAGGCATGTATATGAAAACAAGTGATAAAATCACATCAATGTAACCCACACCGAGGGGCACACGAACTAAGTAAGACACCAGTCTTATCGGGTCTTGTTTACTAGTGACCAAGAGGTCGTGGTTTTAATTCCGAAAAGGTGTTCTAAGACTAAAAAAAAAGTTTCCCACTCCTCTTCTACGCATATATTTATGCATTTCCTCTAGATTCTACCATCCTCATCCCTACCTCATTAAATGCGTATAGCCCCGATGGTTGGTAAAACATGAAGTAAAAAAGCCCTATTTAATACGTCACTAGCATCACCAGCTGATTCCTGGAAATAGGTGGGCGTGGCATTTGATCCCTGATTGACATTCTGCCTAGCGCAGATTCCTGGAAATAGTTGGGCGTGGCATTTGATCCCTGATTGAAATTCCGCCTACCGCAGATTCCTGAAAATAGGTGGGCGTGGCATTTGATCCTGATTGACATTCCGCCTACTACTGATTCCTGGAAATATGTGGGCGTGGCATTTGATCCCTGATTGGCATTCCGCCTACTGCTGATTCCTGGAAATAGGTAGGCGTGGCATTTGATCCCTGATTGACATTCTGCCTACCGCAGATTCCTGGAAATATGTGGGCGTGGCATTTGATCCCTGATAGGCATTCCGCCTACTGCTGATTCCTGGAAATATGTGGGCGTGGCATTTGATCCCTGAATGACATTCCGCCTACCGCAGATTCCTGGAAATATGTGGGCGTGGCATTTTATCCCTGATTGACATTCCGCCTACCGCAGATTCCTGGAAAAGGTATAGCTATAATTCGTGGTAGCTTCTGTTCCTTGACTGATTTTCCTCTGATATTGATAGTTGGAATGGAAGCAATGAGAATAGCACGCTTCTTAAGGGGAATGTATACCGGAACCTTTTAGGGAAAACCTTTTTTCTCAACATAGCTAATTCTAGTTGTGCTCTATTTTCAAAACGTAGTTCATTATTTTTATTTTTTTCCTTTCGTTCAAAAGTTGTTTTGACTGATGAAATTCGATATGTAAAATATTGAAAACCTATTAACTTCAAGTGTTTGATTTTTTATAGTTGACTTAATAATTTGCTTAGATGAACGTGTAAATATTTCACTAAGACCGTCTGAAAATGTTCTTAAAGATTACATATCTATTACTACATGTAAAAAATTACATTTTTAAGTAGCAGTTTGTTTTTTTATTTATATGCTTTTTATCCTTTTGTGTCAATATTCTAGGTTTATTTCAAATCAGTGGGGGGTGGTTTAGTTCTGAAGCTTTAGACGTTTAATTTTTGCACTTTGGAGGTCGAGTTTAAAAAATAGTTTGAAGGCCATCCCTTGATGTTCATAGTTTACCAAGCATCACTTCGCTTAAGACATTTTGCGTAGATATATCTTATTTTACATGCCTGAAAGCATGCGATCGTAGCCTTCATTTTAACTAACTAAAGTTATTTCTCATTCTCAAATCTAGACAATCACCCCTCACATCCACCTCCATCATTATTTACTTTCCTCGGTTGAAATTGCACCAGCACAGGCACTGCTGAAAAACACCCCTTGTGCGTCATATAAATAGATACAAGGGAGATCGCCTTGCCCAGTCTTATTTTTAATTATTTTTTAGCATCGCGTATTAGGCCTATTACCTGTTTAGTTTGTACAGATAGTAACTAATTACGTCAATGAGCTAGGTATGCTAAAGGTTGAATTTAGAGGAAGCGCACCCTCATTTGCGTAGAGGTAGAGTGGAAACACATTTAAAAAACCTCAACATAGCTGGCCTGGATTTGAAACCCAATTTTCCTGTCATCGCCAGTCTAGCCTATTGGGAGAGTGACGCCTTAGACCATGCGGCCAACGAAGCAGGTCCAGTCTTATTCTCGTCAAGTTTAAATAGTTTGATTTGCTCGTGGTGGAGCGCAATCGGCATTCGAGTCCTAGCCGGACGTAATGAGGGTGTTTTTTTCTTTCTAAATGGCTTCTTACTCTCCCTCAATGCAAACGAGGATACATCTCATCTAAAACTTTCCTCCCTACACTATTAAAATGTGAAAAGACCGGCTTGGTAGTACAACGCGATGTAAAAATAATATACATTTAAAATAATTGCGTGTTTCGCCTTCAAATATCCATCCGGACTGTTTGCATATTTACACAAATGAGAAAGGCATGTGAAATATAGAATATGGAGTAAGTGTATCAACATTTGCGTAAATTTTGCTACAATTCCTCTAGTCCGCTTTACTGTATGTATGTAATCAAATAGTAAAAGAAGGAAAGTTACTTTAATTCATTCAAAAATTTGTACATTTTTAGTGCATTCTGGCTTAGTGTGAAAATAGGTCTTCTGTTCATTGACTATCTTTTTTTTATTATGTATTTGCACCAGTCTTAAGTCCAACAACATGGCCGCGTGCCACAATTACTTAGCTAGTGGGGCAGGAAGGAGGAAGAAGGAGTATATTCGGATTACTGTAGGGGAAAAGTGAAAAAACACTTAATAAAAACGCTCAGTACACACGGCCGGGATTCACACCCAAACCACCCCGTCACAGATGAACGATTATAGACGATATTGATGTTTAGTCCCCATGTCCGTCTAACCTCTAAGCTCCATATTACATACATAATTGTTTTCATTCGGTATGCCATGGGTTTATAGTATTTTAAATACATGTATGTTTATTGAACTTATTTATAAATAATTACATAATAATAGCCTAGTTATTATATAATTTGTATATGTTATATATAATTTATTTTAAGGCTAGTACCTTGCTACAGCCAGGATTTAAACCCCGACTTCCTTTTCATTAGAAATCCAGTCTTTTGGGAGTTTTAAATAGCAGCATTCGCAATGTGTGCCGGCAAGAATTATAACAAAGCAGCCATTTAATTCAACCACGAATTGAACGTCTTGACTTCATTTAGATGCAACCAAATAATTTAAAAAAAATAACTTCATCTTACTACACGTCCAGACTATTTAATTGCCCTGTTGTGGTAGAAATGAGAAAGCTAGTATTTAATGTAAATGTACCCGAATTTGCTTAGAAGAATAAGGGAAAACAATTTGGAAAATTACCCGCAGAATACTCCGTGTACTGATGTCAACGATTCATGAATATCAATGTTTATAAGTTATAAATATCGTAACACTGTCTCACATCACCTGTGCTATCTATATTCTAATGATACAACTAACATTATGTACTTTTCGAGGATACCCGAAGTTCTTAACCTCATAGTTTAAGTAAATGGATTTAGGCCAAATTACTTTTCTGTGAAGTTATTTTTTAGACCAAAATGACTTCAGGCCAAGAGATTTTCGGTGAACTTAACCACGTCGACTTTTTTTTATTCGAAATTAACTTTAGGCCAATTGACCTTCGGTGAAATTAGTTTTTAGGCCAAATGACTTCAGGCATGGTCGTCTTTAGTAACAGACCTGAATAATGAAGTTTGGCAACACCACAACAAGATCCTGGTCAGCTTGGACAGCCACGTACTCGGCAGATAATATTCTGTATTAGTTCATTTTGTTTTGCAGATCAAAACTTTTATTTCTGAAGTGATTTATCTGTTTGATGTGATTGGTTTAGGCGTATTTTACATGTATCGCATTAATTAACTACTACTAAATCAATATACATAGCTACCAACCTCGGTGACGTAGTTAGCTAACGCGCTAGTTTCGTGTAGAGCTAGACTGCCGAGGACGGTGAGATCGAGGTTTGAATTTCGCTCGGGTGAACTGGGGATGGTTTTTCCTATTGCTCTGTTGTGGTAGAAATGAGAAAGCTAGTATTTAATGTAAATGTACCCGAATTTGCGTAGAAGAATAAGGGAAAACACTTTGGAAAATTACCCGCAGAATACTCCGTGGACTGATGTCAACTATTCATGAATATCAATGTTTATAAGTTATAAATATCGTAACACTGTCTCACATCACCTGTGCTATCTATATTCAAATGATACAACTAACATTATGTACTTTTCGAGGATACACGAAGTTCTTAACCTCATAGTTTAGGTAAATGGATTTAGACCAAATTACTTTTCTGTGAAGTTATTTTTTAGACCAAAATGACTTCGGGCCAAGATATTTCCGGTGATCTTAACCACGTCGACTTTTTTTTATTCGAAATTAATTTTAGGCCAATTGACCTTTGGCGAAATTAGTTTTTAGGTCAAATGACTTCAGACATGGTCGTCTTTAGTAACAGAGCTGAATAATGAAGTTTGGCAACACCGCAACAAGATCCTGGTCAGGTTGGACAGCCACGTACTTGGCAGATATTATTCTGTATTAGTTTAGTTTGTTTTACAGTTCAAAACTTTTATTTCTCACGTGATTTATCTGTTTGATGGGCGTATTTTACGTGTATCGTATTAATTAACTACTACTAAATCTATATACATAGCTACCCGCCTAGGTCACGTAGTTAGCTAACGCGCTAGATTCGTGTAGAGCTAGACTGCTGAGGACGGTGAGATCGAGGTTTGAATTTCGCTCGGGTGAACTGGGGATGGTTTTTCCTAAATAGGTTTCCACTCTCCCTCCACGCAAATGCGGGTTCATTTCATCTATATTCAAACTTCCTAACCTTTTAGCGTAATTATTACTTAGGCGTATAACCCAAACGGGTAGTAAGACGCGGTGCTAAGTATTATTATAATAATATTTACCTTACATCCATTACAGTTTCCAGTTTTTTATTCAAGCCATATATTTTCAACTACTGACTGACTAGGCCTGTCCTAGCTTCATATGCCTTGTAATCAAACTTAAAACTAGAACAGGCACAACATCCAGTCCCCTGCCGTTAATGCATCACTGTGGAAGGGTAAAACCACATTTCACTAGTGATAATTTTTTCGGCCATGCCGAGAATCAAACCTGGTACCCTTAATTCAATAGACAGACACGCTACTGACTGAGCTAAGGTATCGGACAAATAATAATATTATAGTATAAAAATAAAATGCCAATACATTTTTTTGTTCCTAGTTGTAATAGCAATTATTAGTTCTAATAAGTCTTCATGATGTGTAAACGTTTTTAATTTACCCTTGGTGAAGAATTTAAACAAGGAATGATTCAAATATTCCAACATACTCAACATAATCGAAATCTGTGGTGCACTTAAAATATTAAAAGTAAGTTATGTGGCATACTCTCTTTAAGACAGATATTTATAAAAATAAAAACGCTTGTGGCAAGAATATGCCAAAGATCATTTCAATTTAAATCCTGGGGCAATAACTCAAATATTTCCTTATTTTACTTAGTTGTGAAGATTGAAATCACCAAACACTCGATGACATCAATTATTACTAGCACCGCGTCTTACTACCCGTTCGGGTCATACGCACTTACGCTAATATGTAATGGTAGGGTGATTGTGAGATGAAATGGAGGACCTACAGTTTAACGTGGGATCCGAACCACGGTGGAGGCCTGGCATTCCTCACATTCACAAGTTGTGATTAATACACGTCTTGTCAGAGGTGAAGGAAGGGTTTGGCAATCAGATAAATCTGTGCCGGGACCGAGGATTGAACCCCGGAC